>CAUYLG010054337.1:0-50485 GCA_963573385.1 Cacajao melanocephalus
GAACAAGAATCCTGTTCTCTCTCCCTCTTTTTCTTCCTCTTTCTTTCTCTCATACATTCTTTTTCTTTCTTTCTTTCACTCTCACTTTCTTTCCTCTCTTTTTCTTTCTTTCAAAAAATAAAAAAAAATAAAAAAAAAAAAGAAATGTTTTAAATAATGTTCTTTTTCTGAGGTTCAAATTTAGGATCTCAGTTTCCTAGAAGTTAAAAGGTATATTTGAGGGTTTTTTTTTTGTTTTGTTTTGTTTTTTTTTTTTTGAGGCGGAGTTTCACTTTTGTTGCCCAGTCTGGAGTGTAATCTTGGCCACTGCAACCTCCACCTTCTGGGTTTGAGTGATTCTCCTGCCTCAGCCTCCCAAGTAGCTCCCATGCCTGGCTAATTTTGTATTTTTAGTAGAGATGGGATTTCACCATGTTGGTCAGACTGGTCTCAAACTCCTGACCTCAGGCCTTGGCCTTCCAAAGTGCTGAGATTACAGGCATGAGCCACTGCACCCAGCCTGGGGGTTATATTTTGAGTATTGGTGTACTCTGCCATTTTTAGATTAAACATAATAATTAGTGTTTTAGTCCTAATAAAATAACATAAATGATAAATAATTTTAAAAGCATTGTGATTGTTTGTAATAATGTCTTGGCAGTTCCTGATTTAACATTCCAGATACCACTTTTGCGAAACAATCTCTTAGAACCATGACAGGTAATTTTATAATTTTCCAAGGCACAGATTTGAATAGTGTGAAGCTAGTTGGATGTGAAAGCTGGGGAATTTCCTAGCTTACTGTTGCCCTCCGCCTGCACTTTTAACTATCATTCCTACTGGTTGCCTTGTAAGATGAAACATTGTTTTGCTGTGACAAAGGTCCAGAACATAAAGCCATCTGCTGATTCAGGTGTTGATATACGAAAATGGTGGTTCTTGGCCAAAAATATCAAAGTTAAATGTAAAACAATTATTCCCAATAAGTGCTCTGAGAAGCCATTGAACAATACAGAGCTACTTATCTTTGAGCTTAATCATTCCTAGACTGCAATGCATTTAAATATTTATGTCTCCTTTTTAATACATGAATACATCGTTCTGGCAAAAAATTGAAACAGCTTTTTTAAAGACCTCTTTTACTGCCTCCAACCTCTGAAGTATCTAGTTACTATTTGATGTGTGTCCAAGTCCTTTTCTTTTTATTTATCTACTTTCAAACAATATGTGTAATGACTACAGGTACGTGATTATCCTGTATATGTGCTATAGCTTGCTTTTATAAATGTATGTTTTATTGGTACATATAAAGCAGGCTCCCTAATTCTTGGTTGCTATATTGTATTCCATAGTGTGTTAAAGTACCATAATCTATTTTTTCCCCCAGGGAAACTAATGCATTTATTTTAAGTAACAGAAGTCAAGTATTTTTTTAAAGTTTTGGGGCCAGGCACGGTGGCTCACACCTGTAATCCCAACACTTTGAGTGGCCGAGGCGGGTGGATCACGAGGTCAGGAGTTCAAGGCCAGCCTGGCCAAGATGTTGAAACCCCATCTCTACCAAAAAAATACAAAAATTAGCTGGGCGCAGTGGTATGTGCCTGTAATCCCAGCTACTCAGGAGGCTGAGGCAAGAGAATTGCTTTAACCTGGGAGGCGGTGGTTGCAGTGAGCCGAGATCGCGCCATTGCACTCCAGACTGGGCGACAGAGTGAGACTCTGTCTCAGAAAAAAAAAAAGTTTTAACATATACAGTCAGGTTTTCAGTGAACTGGTGTTGGGGCCTCATATAGTCTCTGTGCAGCTAGTTCCACCATTTTTTGGAGGGATTCATCATCTTCACTTCCTTCTTCACATTCTACGAAAGTTTAGTCAAATCCCAAAATAAGAAAAGGTACAGTACAAAAGGTTTCTCGAAAACCATAATCTATTTAACTAGTCTTTTAAGAATGGCCATTTTTATATATTTCTAGTTTTCTTCATATTAAAAACAGTGCTTCAGTTTACCTTCTTGTGCACAAGTAGGGACCGTTTTTATGTCTCTAACATAGATGTTTAGAAGTGGCTTGCAAGTTTTAATTTTGTTAATGTTGTCTATTTGCCTTCCAAAATGTTTGACAAATGGATACTTTTCTATGAGTTTCTGATAATGTTCATATCCCAGTACCCTTGTCAACTCTGTATTTTCCCCAGTATTTTAATTTTTACCAACTATTGAGATAGACAACCTGACAGAAAATCAATAAGGAAATAGATTTGAACAACACTGAGACCAGATGGACCTAACAGACATACAGAACACGTCACCCAACAACAGCAGATTACACATTTTTCTCAAGTGCAGGTAAAACACTCCAGGATAGACCATATGTCAGGCCACAAAACAAGTCTTAATACATTTATGAAGACTGAAATCATACAGGTCATTTTTTTAAAAAACACATGGAATTAAACTAAAAAGCAATAGCAAAAAGAAATCTAGAAAATTCATAAGTATGTGGAAATTAAACAACACATTATTAACGAATGAATCAAAACAAATCACAAGGTAAATTAGAGAATACCTTCAAATAGAAATGAAAACACAACATACCAAAACTTACAGAATGCAGCAAAAGCATTGCTGAGAGAGAAACTTACAGCTGTAAACACTTTACATTAGAAAGTAAGAAATATCTCAAATCAGCACCCTAACTTTATTCCTTAAGGAGGTAATAAAAAGAAAAGAATCTTAACCCAAAACTGGCAGATGTAATTAAGAACAGTGGAGATAAATAAAATATTTATTGAAAAACAATAGAGTAAAACCAAAATATGGTTCTTTGGAAAGATTATCAAAATTAGCAAACCTTTAGGTAGACTGACTAAGAAAAAAAGGAAACTCAAATTAGTACAATGAGAAATGAAAGTGGGGATATTACTACCATATAGTATGGAAATTAAAAGGATAATATTAATAAAAGTACTATGAACAATTGTATGCCAAAAAATGGATAATCTAGATGAAGTGGACAAATTCCTAGAAACACACAGTCTACCAAGACTGAATCATAGAAAATCTGACTAAACCTATAACTAGTAAAAAGATTGACTCTGTAATAAAAAGCTCCCAACAAAGAAAAGCTCTGACTTTACTGGTAAATTCTATCAAACATTTAGAAAAGAATTAACATTAATCCTTCTCATACTCTTTCAGAAAATCAAAGAAAAGGGAATACTTTCTAACCCATTCTGAGAGACCAGTATTATTCTGATAACCAAGCCAATATTACAAGAAAAGAAAACTATAGACCAGTGTTATTTCTCAGCTGCTGGCAGGTTAGACATTCACGAGTGGCAGTGACTAAACCAGCCTTGGTAAAAGAGCGTCCCTGCTGATGGAGTACACTGAACCTTCATGCCTGGCATTATGGCTGCTGCGTTCATGGGTCTATTGCACTGGCACTGGAATCCACAATGTAAATCACTAGTACCTTAGAGTCTTTGGTAAGCATTGACATGAGAGATAAAGGTCCTTCCACTTTGTGACCATTCTCATAGTCCCATCCATGTGCCTCTTCTCCAAAATTTATTTCTTCCTTCCCAATCTTGGTCCCTTCCACGCTCCTGACCAATCATCCACGCCATTTGCCACTGCACAGGAGCCTACGTATATCTGTGTGCCATTTCTCCCTTCACATAGAGTGAACAACCAAGTGCACCACTGACACTGGAAGTGTTTTCCCTTGCCAGTCTCTTTAGGATCACCCCTGAATGGTTTGCGGTGTAGTCATGTCCATTTTCTGCTCAAAGCAACATATGAAGCTAATTCATGTGTGAACGAGGGCCAAGTTTTTCTCTCAATGGGTTTAGAGACCTACTTCACCCCTAAATGAGGAGTTGAAGAAGTACCAGTGTAATATACTAGGTTACATGGCAATCTGGGCCATCTGTTCTTGTAATTTACGGGTGCCCTTTGGTCTTCCTTAAGCCAATCACAAATGGACCATTTCTTTTGTATCACAGATTGCTGCTGTACCTCCCAACCTTCTGACTCAGTTGATTTGACCCTGTTTGTTTTGGGCACCTCTGATAGCACAGTTACATGATGTCCCATGGCCAAGACCTCACTCTGACTAGGTCTGCCCCACACCTGGGGCTGCTTTTCAAACCGGAGTCGTTTTCTACCATGGAAGGCATAGCTTTGCTCTGGAGCCCTAAGGCTCTGCATTGCAATTCTCTTCCTGGCCTTGCCAGAGCATCACACAGAATCTTTGTCTACCATAAATACCCCAACCTTGATGTGATATCCCAGGCCGTATGGCCTGAACAGCAGGGCAGTTTGCACCAGACTGGAAGACCTGCTACAGAGACCTCTGTTGCTCTGGGACCTACTCAAATCTATCAGAGCAAAATTCCCAAATATAGCAGATGCTCCCTCCAAAAGATAAAGGGTCCTGCTAGCACTGTGCCTAGGAGATGCAAGGTGGAACACCTGTCCTTTACCAAAGAGGGTTGATCCCCAGAAAGCCTCAGGCTGTTGGAGCTATTAAAACTTTTCCAATGTGGCAACCCCTGAATGTTTGTGGCATGCGTTTGATTTACTGGGGTATCGGAAATACTTGCCACTTCCTATTCACCAGGTCTGTTTGCTATAATGTTATTAATATAATGGACTAGTATGATGTTCTATGCAATATCCAAGGTCCTTGCTTACTCCATGACAGAAAACAGAAAATGAATAGCTTCAGGATACAAGCAAACATGGGCTTCTGTCGTTCCCACCTAAAAGCTAACTACTTTTGACCCTTCTTACTAATGGGGATTGAAAAGAGCACATAGGCCAGATCAGTAACCATAACCATATAACAAATGCTAGATGATTTGTTGGTCTGCTCCAGTAGACTCTGCATCTTGCACAACAGCTAAGGTTAGAACTACCACTTAAGTTTACAGTGTTCCACTGTCATTTACCACAGTCCACCTCATTATTGTAGGAGGCACTCAGATCAACTGAATGAGGATATAATGGAGACTATCACCTGTGCAGTCTGTAACTTTGATGGCTAATCTGTCCATTTTCTCCTGGTGTGCAGTACTGCTTCTGACTTACTATCTTGGCCCAGGTGTAAGGGGTGAAATTTCAGGGACTCCCACTTAGCCATTCCCACCATGATCCTGAGAACATTGGGAAGGTTCTGCTAGCTGCTTTTTCAAATCTTTTAAAGCAATTAACAAAAGCCAGCCAACGCTACAGTCATTACAATTACCATTGCCCCTCTCTTGTTCATTTGCCACCACTGCTATGTGAGGCATTGCCTCATTACTCTGTCTCATCCTTATTCATACCTGTAGTCCTTGTCACCATTTTACTAGTTAGTCTGTTCCAGAGTCTCATCCTGTGTTTCTGATCTCTAGGACCAATCTCAGTGTCCATGTCTTAGCCTAGGTTTCCTCCAGAAGTCAGAGCTTAAAACGAAGACTCATTGACAGGTGGTCTTTCTTGAGGTATGATCCCAGGGAATAAGCTGGGGAAGTGAAAGACAGGAGGCCTATGCAGTGTCTAATTAAGCTGTCACCACCGTGGGCAGTGGGGTAGATCTTGCTGGGACCCTCTGGAGAGCCGTGTAAAATATACTGCAGACGTCTCCTCTCGAGGGACTCAAGAGAGGAGCTTTTATCCTCCAGCTCCTGTGCTCTGTTAGTCAACAGGTGGCCTTTTGGGTGTCCATTCCACACACTCGTGGCTACATGTGTGCACATGCCACACAGCAGCATCCAAGAAACCCAGGGTGGAAGACGAGATACACAGTACAGCTGAGGCAAGGGATTGTGGGGCCACGCCTGTGGGGAGCCAGTTGCTATGGCAGTGTCAAATTGGGTTGAGAAAACAGGAGCCTGAGCACAAAACACAGTATCGTTTTGTCTTCAGTTTGGGGCCTTAGCTGAAGTTCAGGGGGAAAGAAGTTCAGGGAGGAATCCCATTCAACAACCTATTACAGAATAAGTGTCTTACATTATACTGAAGGTTTTTTGTTACCTGAGATAAAAAGTCACCACTAACAGTGCTGATACCCCATTTGATTGGCTGTGTTGTCATGGCAAAAAAGAACCATTGTTTTGATAGTACCAAACTTACTAGCCTATGAGACTATTTTGTTTAAAGTATGTCTAATAATGCTTAATTGGTCTGAACTGATGATTCTTTCCCCAAACCAAATTCTTAGTACTAAGCTTGGAGACTCAAATCCACATGTTACTTCATTATTAATTTATTTCATACTCATCTAGTTCAAATGTAACTCTTTCTGTTTTTAAGTTATTACTAGATATTTTGGAATTCTGGTTTCTCAAAAGTTCCACTTTGCAATTAATACTTCCTTTTTAGTAAGATTTTTAATTTTATTTTTAACCTATTTTTAGTGAGATATAAGTATATGCTTGTAATCTTGAACTCTAGAGTTTTAAAATAGAATGTCATTTTCTTATATTTAGAAAAAGTCTTTAAAGTATTTCTTGTGAGTTGTGGAATCTTTTTCATACACTTGTATCATTTTAAATATGTTTAATTTAGTAACGTAGACATGAGGGCTGTACAAAGACTGAAAATACAGATTTTACTGTTCATATTTTTCCACATATTAAGAGGTTGTTGTTTATGCAGTCATCTATATCATGTCCTTACAAATACAAAGTTGAAAAACAGGTTGACAATTGCATTTCACAATATCTCTTGCAGAGGGCAGCAGAGAACTTAGATTTTGTTTTCTCTTTTCCTGTAGTACGGCTTCCCTATTCTAATTTCCAATTGCTTGTTATTGTTCCAGGTAAAAGTAAATAATAATACCTAGACCAAAAAAAGTTTTGAGTATTCCTAAGCTCTAATTTATTTCTAAATGCCAAGTAGTTTTTCACTTGTAAGGGGAGAATAGGTAGCCTAACACTCCTTTTCTATACAAAAGAAAAACGTTGTCTTTCTCTTTACCATTACATAATTCAGTTAAGTTTATAAATTCTAGATGTTCTACACAAAGAAAAGAAACTAATCTGTGCCTCACTTATGCTGTTTATAGAAAGTCATACAAATAGTTGCTGTTGGCCAGGCAGAGTCTCTCATGCCTATACTCCCAGCACTTTTGGAGGCTGAGGCAGGTGGATCACTTGAGACCAGAAGTTTGAGAACAGCCTGGCCAACATGGTGAAACCCCGTCTTTACTAAAATTACAAAAATTAGCCAGGCATGGTGGTGCATGCCTGTAATCCCAGCAGCTGCTCAGAGGCTGAGGCACGAGAATTGCTTGAACCCAGGAGGCAGAGGTTGCAGTGAGCTGAGATCATGCGACAGCACTACAGCCTGGACAACAGAGCAAGACTCTTATCTTTGAAAAAAAAAGGAAACAGGAAAGAAAAAAAAAATCTCTTCTAGAAAACTTGAACAACTGGAACTATTTTATCCTTTTACCTACCCTGTGTCTTATAAAAAGACTATAAGGCAGCTAATCTCTCAACCTTTTTTATGGTTTCCTCCTCTATAAAGTATTGGCAATTTAGTGAACACTACTAGCTTGAGACTCAGGAGACTTTGGTTTTAAACTTAGGTCTACGGTTAACTTAGGTCAGCTAACATATGCTGAGCACTCAGTGTGTCCCAGAATATGTGCTAAAGGTTTTACATGGATTATCTTAATCTGGACAGTGTGCCACAACAGCTGAGCAGACCAGAGTCAGGTCTGTTAAGCTACTGATTAACAAGATACCTTTGGACAAGTTTCTTAAACTTGGTCAGTCCTACTTTCCTCCATCTCTAAAATCGAGATAATAAGTACTTCATAGAGTTGAGTAAGTAAGATAACATGTATAGAACTCTAGTACAAAGTAAGACTTAAAATTTTTCTTCTGTTTTTCACCACCGCCCATTAAGTTTCCTCCTGAGAAAACTGAAGAGGACGAGTTAATGATCTCAGACGGCCTGTTTAGCCCTCTGGTTTTATGCAGCACTGTGACAAGACTCAAGATTCTCGAGTCTAGCTGACCTTCCACATGTTCATCGTTCCTTTTTTGGATACTGTCTACATTTAGACCCCAAACCTACACATTCAAAATGAAACTAAGATTTTAGTGTTGGTGAGCTGGGATTTTTGTGAACATGGCTGTCATCAGTAGACCCTATTTGTTTTCTATTTCTGTTTTTACATAAAAAGACTCTACCTTTACCTCTTGTGTCCCCAGCTGAAGGAGAGATTGAAAGATACCCCTTCTCCTCATTATCTTGGTCTCATTTTTGTCAGAACTAAGTGGAAAAACGGTTTCAAGAAAGACATTGGGTAAGAATCCCAGGAGAACTCTCCCAGCTGCTTCTTTCCTAACTCCCATTGCACGTAATCCTTTATTCCCTTAGAAACTATGTGGCTGTAAAGTATTGGCCTTACTTAGGCCATATTTTAACTGATGAAGCTAACTGAACCAGACTGCTGGGGTCTAGCCTAGGCTGTTCATATTAGCTCTGACAATTTAGGCAGATCGCTGTTCTTACCTGTAAAATTAGGAGTCCACAATCTCTCAGGTGCTTCTGCTTTCATGCTATATGGAAATATCTTCTACAGCCATCCACTCTTAAGGCCAGCCACATCACACATATTGCCCAGGATGGACCAGACAATAGACAGTAGATGATGAAACAGAGCCAGTCTCCATTCGTTTAAAAAATAAACTCAAAGCAGAAGGATGAATTATTGACATCATCTTGTGTATAAAACACATGTAGCTACAAAAGGGCAGTGGTGGTCTTCCTGCAAGAACTAGCACTGTCCTGCAAACCTTAGGCAATTACTTTCTATAGATTATTTGTCTTTATAAGTAGTCTGTGCCCACCATTCTTCTGCATTCACTCTTCAACCCCTGTAATTTGCCTCTGTCTTTACTGCACTGAAATAGCACACTTGAGATCCTCATTAAACTTGTAATCACTAAATCTGTGGCTCTTTTCTTACCCTCCTTAACCTCTTTGCTGTAATTAACATTTTTTCTTCCCTTGGCCTTTGCTTTGTTTCTTTCCTTCTAACTATTCCTTTTGCAAAATTCTCTTTCCCTTGCCTTTCCTTCAGAGTTAGATCCTTGGACCATGTTCTTTTTTGTCCAGATTTTCTCTCCCAGGCATCTCATTCACTCCCATAGCTTTGATTTTGATCTCTGTATCTGACTCTCCAGTCTATACTTAGCCTCCAGCCTCAAGTTTTTGTCCAGCATTTTCAACTACCAGCAGAATATTTTCATTTGTGTATTCTTCCACTGCCTCAGACTCAGTATATCTAAAATGTAACTTAGAATTTTCTTTCAAAGTTGTTCCTTCTTTATTTCCACTAACAGTTACCCCTCCTATTTAAAAATTGTAGGCATCTGTGACTTCTTGCTTGTATCTTTTTCCTTTTCCCCACTGCTCCTACCTTAGGCAAAGTTCCTGCTACCTGATCGTGATTTTTGCATTATGTTTTCAGTCATCTTTCAATCATCCTAAACACCGGTCACATACGTATATCTTATTACAACATAGCTGTCATTATGCCTCTCACCTGTTCAGCATAGCCATCTGCTCCATCTTTACCCACAGCTCGTGACCTCACAGTGTGGGCTCACTCCCTCATCCTCCTTGAAATTTTCTCTTGCTCAAATCTGTGTAAAACATTACATTCAAGGCCCCACAGACATAACATTTTAGACCTCTTCCTGGTATTGTTCCCAGCCATGTCTTAGAACACTACCAAAAGTGGTTTCTCCTCCGGAACTTCTGAATTTGCAAAAGCTGTCTGCCATCAGTTATCTCTTCATGTGGCCTACCTTTACACAGTGATCTCTCAGCAGATATGAAGCCAATTTTTTTTTTATTACCCAGGTATCTAGAATGCTGCCTTTTATGTAATAGATGTCTCTGATTCTAATAAATCCTAAGAATAGAAATATTTTTCCAGTATACTAGCATCATTATAGTTTATAGAATAAAATTTTACCATTCAAAATAGAATAACGAATTTTGCGTTTAAAAGGAAATCTGCTTCATAGCAGGCCTGCTAAACCAACAAAAGTAGTGTTGTTCCATAGAAGAAAAGATTTAGGCTAGAAATTTGGAGACTGTTACTGGTCACTGTCATTATTGTCACTTCATCTCTGTGAGCCTCATTTCTTCACCTGTAAAATGCCAGACTTTTTAAGTAGTCTTTTGACCCAGTTAGGACTATATCAAGATCAGTTCATTCAGTTTAGAGAAGGAACCTGTTATATTATTACACATTTATATATATTATATATATTTGGAACAGAAATCACCTTTATGTTATAAAATATCTAGTACACAGATAATCAAGTTGTTAAAACATACCGAAAAGTATCTGCCTCTAAGAAATACCGAATTTTCAAATCTGAAGCATTCCAGTTTACCCATAATCTCATGGGAGATTTACTTCTGGAATAGAGGGAACAGAAGTGCGCCTGCTGTATTTACCCTGCTAGTCTTTAGCAAAATTGGTGGGAACTATATTTAAAGACTTAGATAATTTTATAATTGTGAATATGCTTGCATTTCTGTAAAATAAAAACAAGTTTCCTGGATAATTAGGCTTTTCTTCATTATATACGTTGATTTAGCCCTATTGAATAAGAATTTCTATTTCCTTGAGTTGTCAAGTTGTCCAGGCAGTAGCGTTTTACAGGAAAAGTCTCTGTGACTAAGCACTAGAGTAGATAACTTAGCTATTTGTTTTCCTTTGGGAATGCTTTTTAAATCAGGAAGAGAAGCTTCTGCCCTACTTGAACCCGGCTTCTCTCTCCTCTGGGCGAAAGCTGAGAGGCCTAGGTGTGCCCAGCTGTCAGTTAAAGTCACGTGGTGGCGGGTCCCGCCCCCAGGTCCCGGTTGGCTGTGGCCCCGCCCCAGAGCCCTGGAGTCCGTGCCTGCTGCCTGCGGCTCTCAGAAGCGTTCGCTCCACCACAGCGAAAGGCATGGGCACGTGGCTGCCGAGAGTGGCCGACCTCTGGGAAGAAAAGCCCGTGTGCCTCTGCCTAGCTTCGGTACAGGGCTGACTCGGTGTGGATTGATTGGAAAGGTTTGAGGGGGTACTTGGGAAGCATGGTGGCACATGATGAGAGTGGAGGTCTCCTGCCTATTAAAAGGACCATCCGAGTCCTAGATGTCAATAACCAGTCCTTCAGAGAACAAGAGGTAAGACTTTAAGAGAAGCATTAGGCAAAAGGAATGTTTTCTAACTCCATGGAGCTTTTAAGATCGTTAACAAGTCATTAACAGTATAATTTTAAACTTTTGATCTTTTCTTTAAAATGTATGTCCTTGGTTTATGTGCAAGTTTGAAATGTGTTTAGGGACTGTGGTCTAATTTTAAATAGTTTGTACGTAGCATAGCTTGAGTGTACACCGCTTTTATACAAAAGGATAAAAGATTTTAAATGTATACGTTACTCTGGTTACATTTTTCATATTTCCGATGCTTAATATAGTTGTTTTTTTAACTTGAATTTATATCATCCAGTCTTAGAAACTACCTTAATGGAGTAAGAGGAAAAGAATCCCATCCTTGTAAATCAGTGCTAGTGAACAAATTGCTACTAAAGTGCAGTCTGACCTGGTGTCGGTTTTTCTTCCATCTGATGAGTTCCTTGTATGCCACTTTTTTCTTTAGAGACATGTTAGAATATTTAAACCAATGACTCATTCTTTTTACCCTCCCTGCTTTGTCTGAAGTCATTTTTTTGTCTTTATTGAACATTTATCAATATAAATCAAATACTTTGTGCCATTTATGTAATCTTGATTTAATATTGTGTGGTATTTTTTATACTATCATACTACATTGTCACTTAGTGCTCAGAATAGTGTTCCTGCATTAACTGTGTATCACTTGATGGTGGCAGTGGTTTCCATCTCTGTACACATGTCAAAACTTATCTAATTGCATTTTAAATATGTAAAGCTTATTGTATACCTCAGCCACGTTGCCTGTTGTGTGTACACATATACACACCTTCTAGTAGTTAAAATAGCTGCCGTCTCCAGGAAGTACACTTCTATTTGGTGGTGTTTGGCTTTAGTTTTTGTTTTTTTGGTCTTTGCCTATGTGTCTCAGGTTTCTCAAAATGTATAAGCATTCCCTTTGAGTAAAGCAGTCATCTGCGGTCACTGGTGTGAATCCTGCAGCTTATCATCTGTCTGTTGGGCCCATAGAAACTGACCTTTGTTTAATATTAGGCATGGGCTGTGTTTCTGCCTCACCTTTATTCCCAAGTTGAAAGCACTAGGAATGTTGTCAGGGTTTTAGATCTAGTGACACAGCTTTAAATAGTTTCGGTATTTCTAGAAAAGGAAGAAATCTCATGTGATCATAACTCATTTTTATCTTTTTAAAATAACTTTTAATTTTCATTCTTTTGGTTTTAAAGTTTTTGCTAAGCAGGAGAGAAGATCATCTATTAACCCAAAAAAATAAACCCAGGCACATACTGTTTTTTATTCAGTGTCGTGGTATGATTATAGAAGAGACCCTCCTAAAATGTTCTCTAACTGGCATCATTAGAAGAAAAAACTTTTCTACAAAACGCTGAATTCTCACCAAGATTTTTCCATGTTGCAGTTAGGTATAAGGGATAACCTGGTAAAATAAATTATTCTCAACAATTTTCTGTTTATAGATATCCAGAAATTTTTAAGGCATAAAATCTAACTACAAGTGGATTACTAACATTAATTAAAACCCTGATCTCTGGGTAGATTGCCTATAATAATGCATGTGACTGGCTAGCTAACCTCGATCATCTGATTAAAAGTTAACCTAAATCAACAACATAAACTTATGTTACAGGGTGTTGGGTTATTTCCCCTCCAAGTGAACTTTAGCCCTGGTGAAAGGTTCCCTGCAGCAGAAAATTCACTGGGCATAAAGCTTGTTGGCATTCTTTGTTTATTCCCATGGATTTTTTGATTTTTTTTTTTTTTTTTTTTTGAGGAGAGTACGGTTCCAGTATCCATATCTGTTCTTTAAGCTTGAATTTGCCATGTTTTCAGCACTCTAAAACAAAAATAAACAATGCTAGCAATGGAACTATTGGCGAGCCTTCCGTTTGGTGGTGGTGAGATAGTGTGCACCTATTCCACTCTCCCTTCATCGCCTCCAAATGCTGCATCCGGTCTGTTCTAAATACTGTGTTAGGAATCTGTTTTGTGACTACAAATACTTAGGTTCTTAATAGTCAAACCAAGATTATTAAGATAGTTCACATGGACCTCTAAAGAAAACTACTTTTGGTTTCAGCTCACATGGGCCAATTTCTAACCTGTATTCCAAAAGACACAAATTTTTGTCCCAGTCTTTTAGGTGGTCTGTGAATGCCTAATCCATACCACTTTTCCACAGAATTTTTCATGTATGATTCTTTTTTCAAATAGTATATGTATCCTGAAATTAGTAGTGGCATTACACCTTTACATTTCATAATCACACTTTATTTTAGTCATTAACATTTTTCATACTTTGAAAATATATATGCTAAAAGTTTTTTATTTGCCAAACATTTTTCACATATGTCCTTTGAGGCAGAAAACTTACCACCATTCCGTTTCCAAAACCATGTGCAGAAAGTGCAAAGTGCTCTTTTCTCTCCCTCCCCCAACCTGTATTTCCTGAGTAAGCATCATACTTACCACCACCTCTTAGACTTGATAAACTCTGAAGAGTTGCATTTCCTTTGTGGAGAAGTGAGATTATAGTTGGGTTTTTAAAGGACTGTGGAACATATTTAACCACCAAATACCACTTGGCATAATCTGCCACCCTAAAGAGACTACATCAGCAAAACCTGTGTTCATTTCAGAAGTATGCTTTACATATATTTACATTCACTTATCTAAATCTAAATTCTGTAATTTCTAAATGTCACATAATTTTGAGTAACCAGAAAATTGGTAGTTGGTAACTGGTCCTATAAAGATAAGAATTTTTTTTATCATTAATTTGATTTTACATGATAAAATAGTTATCAAAAATTTCTTTACTGCTAACTAAATTTTCCCTTCATATTCATTGGGAAAAGCACCTTTCCAAAGACTTTAAAGTTGAAATTAAATATAATAATTTCTGGGAAGTCAAATTTGTTACTCATGAAACAAGAAGAGTTAACCTCTTTTCCCAAAAAGCAGAACAGAACTTTCTGACAACTGCTTTGTTCCAGTGAAATGTCGGCATTTCTTACTCTGTGAGGTAATTCAATCTTCAGTTCAACAGGAGACTCTTTGTGCTGTCTTTACTAAATGGAAAGGAATGCTTGTGCTGGCCCCTGCACACGCGTGTGTCAGTCAGTCAGCGCAGATGTACGTGGGGGAAGCATCCACACATGTGCTCAGAAGCACGGCGTGTGCCATCTTATTACATATCTCCAAGGTTTCTTTTTCAGTTCATTTATATTCGGAGTTTGACTTTGGAGTTGATTGTTTGGTCTGAGGGGTTGGTCTGTAACTCTGCCTCTTAAAGCCTTCAAATTTCTAAATTCTCTTTGATTATCTGCCAAGTTTCCTTAATAGTTCACATTCCTTTCTGACATATATGTACATTTAGGAGCTTTAATGAGTCTAATTGTTTCTTTGGATATTTATTTACATTTTTTTTCCAAATAACTTTTTCTGTCAGTTTATTTTTATTTAAAATATTTTTTTACCCAAACCGAAAATGGTCAGTATAGTCTTTAGTTGTTTAAAGGTTTTATTTTTACTCAGTTTCTACATCCCTTCCTTTTTATATGACTTTAGTCATGTCAAAGAATTTTTAGAAAAAGTTGCTTCTTCTGTTATTTTTAAACACCTTCTTTTTCAGTGATAATTTAAAATTATATATCCTCCTGGATTCTCATCAAAATTATTTTGTCAAGTATGCCACAGTTGTCAGAGGCACAAATACAAGTAGTTATGCTCCATAGACATTATAAAGAATAGACCTGCTAGTTCTATGATCTGGCATTCTTCATTTCAGTAACTGTGTGAGTCACCTAATGGATGCCTCCATTTTTCTAGCCATAAAATTAGAATAATACAATGTTTGTGAAGTTTTGAAGTCCTTGGACAAGTGATGTGTTTGCAATATTATTTAAAAGCAATAACGTGGAATCATAGCTATTTCTTCTCAATTTGTCTATACTTTTAATAAGTTACTGTTTGAGAATCTATTTATGAATCCCACTCTATGTAGTAAATGGAAATATTCCTAAAATATGTTAGTAATAGCTCAGACTTCATATTTGCCAGGCTTTGTTTCAAGCCCTCTTATTCATTTACTCTTCACAACAACTTCATAAGAGAAGTGCTACTGTTAGCCCCATTTTCCAGATGAGAAAACTGAAGCCCAGGGTGTGCCCCAGCAAGTGGTAGAACCAGGATTTGCACCCAGTCAGATTTCAGAGCCTTGGAGCTCTTTTAACTCCTCCCTGCCTTGGCTTCAGTATTTTTCAGCCCATTCCAGTGTCAGACATGTTTATTGAAAGGCTGCATTTTCTAACTGAAGTAGTTAAGAATGAAATGATATCATGTCTGAGATTTGCTTTAAAATATTTAAGTAGGGATGGAAATGAAACAAATTGTTAGACCAGACAGACACTGTGGAGGCCGCATGACAGACACAAGGGATCCATTATGCCGTTCTCCACTTTCATGTATTTTTGAAAATTTTCATAAGAATAATGCTTTTTTAAAATAAAGTTTTTCCCCACATTAAACTAAAAAGTTCTATTGGATTTGCGGATGTAATTTCCTTGTTTTAATTTTTCCCCTAATGGTAGTATTTGTTATGTTCTCAAAGTGATATTCAGATATTTGACTGGCCTTTCTTACACACTTATTTGTTTTAAAAGTTACTGCTATTCAATAGAGTTCTTATTTTTTTGACAATAAAGAACTCTTATTTTCATGTTTCTGTATTTTACAATGTACAAAAATTGTTTTGTGAGAGGGCTTTACTTTGTCCAAGTTTGTATGAAATCATTGCACCTAAACATGCGTTTAGTGTTATCTGGTTTGTTTTTATAGGAACCAAGCAATAAAAGAGTTCGACCTCTGGCTCGTGTCACATCGTTGGCAAATTTAATCTCTCCTGTAAGAAATGGAGCTGTCAGACGCTTTGGTCAAACAATACAGGTAAAAAGAGAGGAGTAAGAGTCATGTAGTCAGGGGACTTTCTATAGAAGCCTGTAATTTGTATTTTTCTTTGAGCTGTACAAACAGGTTTGCATTACTATACTTAAACAGTTTTCTTTTTGGAATATGCTAGTAAGGAATATTGTTCCAGAACAATATGTAACCTCATATGAATTTGCATCTTATATCAATGCATAGTCTTGGCTAGTTTTTATTCCCAAAAAAAAGTAATTTTAGCTGATAAATATTTAAGAGTGATAGGTGGAAACTTGGATAAATTATTGTTTTCTGCATTGAGAAATTCTCGGAACTTTAAAAAGAAGAAAATGGGAATAATTCTGTTTCTTCCAAATCTTATTTTGTCTTCTGTTCACCTTTTTTTTTTTTTTTTTTTTTTTAAAGTCATTTACTCTTCGTGGTGACCACAGATCCCCAGCCTCTGCCCAGAAGTTCTCTAGCAGGTCAACAGTCCCAACTCCCGCCAAGAGAAGGAGCAGTGCGCTGTGGTCAGAGATGCTAGACACCAGCATGAAGGAGTCTCTCACCACCAGGGAAATCAAGCGGCAGGAGGTACCTGGCACGCAGCACCGAGACTCTATTTATTGGCCTGTACTCTAAAAAGACCCCTGTTTTTTAAATATATGTGTTCCCAAAAGAACAGCAAACTGATGCCTATGATAAAACTAACTTGAATTTTTGTGTTTGAGCAACAATTCCTACTACATGATGAACAAAACCTAATGATGGATGGTGGTCAAATTAAACAACTGCAATAGAGTAAAATTACCAAACATAAGGCAACCTTTTATTTGGGATTCCATTCTGAATTACAGTTTTCAGACTGAGTTACTTTTTTAAATGCTGTTCAAAACATCAAATAATGTAAATATCAGTTGTATATAATTTTCCTTTCTCAAAGGAAGAAATGACCTCTGATTTTGCTGGATGTTTTTTAGGCCATATATGAAATGTCTCGAGGTGAACAGGATTTAATTGAGGATCTCAAACTTGCAAGAAAGGTCAGTAAATAACTTGTTATCGGATGCCCTAGTTTTTTAAAATTATATTTCACAAAATCTAAGGGATAGTTTTCTTAACCTTTAGAAGTAGAAAAATAGAAAATATCTACTGGTGAATACATTTTTTTAGATGAGGTCTTGACATATCTCCTCAAATATAAGTATTAGTAAGAGTTTATTTGGGGATTAACACATACTTTAATTTCTTTGATGTGTAGCAAACAGAATCCATGCTGGCTTTTATACAATTAACTCTGTTTCCAAGTATAGATCCCTCATGTTTCCCTCGCATGATCTCTCTGTGACACATTTCTCCCCTCTGACAGGCCTACCATGACCCCATGTTAAAGTTGTCCATCATGTCAGAAGAGGAACTCACACATATATTTGGTGATCTGGACTCTTACATACCTCTGCATGAAGGTTAGATGTGCCACTTAATTTTCATTAAAGAGTAGTAACGCAAGTAATTTTCAGACCAAACTTCTAATGTAGTGCTGACTTATTTTTTTAAAGAAACCTATTACTGGTCTTTCTGCTTTTTTATCACTTCAGATTTGTTGGCAAGAATAGGAGAAGCAACCAAGCCCGATGGAACAGTGGAGCAGATTGGTCACATTCTAGTGAACTGGGTATGTAGTGAGTTGTTGACCCCAGATATGCTATGTTGCAGTTTCTGATGAATATGAGATTGTTTTGATCCCATAACTGTATTCTACAAACACGTAAGGCATTAAAACTAATTTACAGTGATATAGGAAGTTACAGTCTGTTTAAAAAAAAATGTCATTAATGCTATAGGTTCGTGTTACAAATATGTTCCTGCTTGGATAGAATTCCCACAGTATGTGTGATTATCTGTTGCGTTCTTTCACGTATGTTTAAGTGCATGCCAGATGCCGGGCACTGTTGGAGGAGCAGTCGCTGGGGACTCAGTGACGAAAGGCTTTCTCTGCCTTTATAGCCTAGTGAGGGAATAGCCAAGCCCATAAACAGTCTTAGGGCTGGTGGCAAAGTGAGGACACTCAAGTGTCCTGGGATTACAGACTGCCAGCATGTGAGGTTGGAGGTGGGTGGAAGTCATGAGTCTTCAGTTGGATTTGGCCAAATTACAAAAATTTGAAGAGCATTTTGATGATTGCTAAAATACTATTCAGCTTCCATTATTATCTACAAGAAAATGACCACAGCTTGTTAAAACTCTCAAGAATAGCTGTACATTTTGTGTGTCATGTTCACAGGCTTGTTAATGCACTTGGTTATAACAGGAACATATCATACCTTTTCTTTTATTACTGCTCAGTTACCACGCTTGAATGCCTACAGAGGCTACTGTAGTAACCAGCTGGCAGCTAAAGCTCTTCTTGATCAAAAGAAACAGGATCCAAGAGTCCAAGACTTCCTCCAGCGATGTCTTGAGTCTCCTTTCAGCCGAAAACTAGATCTTTGGAGTTTCCTAGATATCCCTCGAAGTCGCCTAGTCAAGTACCCTTTACTGTTAAAAGAAATTCTTAAACACACTCCACAAGACCACCCTGATGTTCAGCTTCTGGAGGATGCTGTAAGTAGTCCCATAAGTGATTCTTTTGTTTTTCAAGTTTATACATTAGGTTGCTTTAGAAAGATATAAAATGATACTTTAGAATCTTTTGAAGGTACTGATTCACATCAGCATAGTGAATTGTTTTATTGTTTCACGTACCCAGTGCATTAGTACACTGTGCACTAAGCAATAAGGAGATGTGCGTGTTGGACTTTGCACATTTTATATCTTAAGGGACAGGATTCTCATCTGAACTCACCTTTTTGCCTTTGGACAAATCACCCAATTTGGCTAGGACTGTTTTTTCTTGATCTATAAAGTGAACAGACTGACAGAATTCACTGGTTTCTAGAGTCCCTTCACGCTTTAAAGTTCTTCCATTCCATGTGACATGTTTGCCCTGCAGAAAGGAGCAGAATGAGTTAATACACTGAAGTTGCTCTGTCAATGTATCATTTTCAGATATTGATAATACAGGGAGTCCTCTCTGATATCAACTTGAAGAAAGGTGAATCCGAGTGCCAGTATTACATCGACAAGCTGGAGTATCTGGATGAAAAGCAGAGGGACCCCAGAATCGAAGCGAGCAAAGTGCTGCTGTGCCACGGGGAGCTGCGGAGCAAGAGCGGACACGTAGGTGCTTTTGCTGCTGCAGAGCGGCCTCCCTCCCACCTCTTTCTCTGTCTCACGTTAATTATGAGGCAGGTTTGGGAAGGGAAAGTATGACACAGTAAAAGAAGGTTGCCGATTTCAATTTTATATTACCAGCTTTGATAAAGCCAATATTTGGGTTCCGTGACTATGAATAAATAAGATGCCTTAAATGTCTCAGTGGAGAATCAGTAATACTTTATTTTTTAGTTTTGAAGTATAAATCAACTTGCTTGGCCAGGAGTTCCTTTCTAAATACAGTATTAGTTCCATAATGTTTAATAAAGTATCCTTCAAAAAATATTTTAAGAGTTTATCTTATGCTTACGGAAGTGGTTTTTAGCACTATGTAACAAATTTCTGAAGCAGATTAAATGAATGCTAATTTATTTGTAAAATGATAATTACAAAAGTACCTGCTAAAACTAAGTACAGCCATGGAATGGTATTTTTGTTTCATCATGCATTTTCAAAAGCCCAGTTTCTAAGTTGGAGTTTTGTTTTAAAAAATTTGAAATCAGACATCTCTGATTTTTCTTTCATGAGGCCTAATTTTTCTATAAAGGCATAAATTTGTGTGGGACAAAATAGAAAAATTAACATTTTCCCAGCTTGCATTTTTCATCCCCGGCTTTGTGTTAGAAAACTGGTACACAACACTAGTGTCTCAAGCCATGTTACTCACAGTCAGGTCCTTGTGACACAGAGCGTCGATGTAGCTGCTGCTTCATCTGATCTTACATACCAGTAAGAAACATTTTATTTATTCTGAGATTGGAAAAACTTTCCAAATAGAACATGACATGCACACATAGCCTTGAGATCACCACCTTTATGATTACTAAATGTCACTTAGTAAGAGGGCTCTTAGAAAATGAATCTGATGAAATTAATAATGTCGTTATTTTAGCAATATATTTCAGTCACTTAAAAACACAAGTTTAATATTTAGAAAGAGTTTGTTTCCTGTTTCTCCAGAAACTTTACATTTTCCTGTTTCAAGACATCTTGGTTCTGACTCGGCCAGTCACACGGAACGAGCGGCACTCTTACCAGGTTTACCGGCAGCCAATCCCAGTCCAGGAGCTGGTCCTAGAAGACCTGCAGGATGGAGATGTGCGGATGGGAGGCTCCTTTCGAGGGGCTTTCAGCAACTCAGAGAAAGGTAAAATACAGGTGTTAAAATCATTTTAAGATTGTATGACCATTTTATATAGAATAAACCTTTTTTTAGACTGATTTTTTTTTTCCAGCTAAAAATATCTTCAGAATTCGCTTCCATGACCCCTTTCCCGGCCAGTCTCACACTCTGCAAGCCAATGATGTGTTCCACAAGCAGCAGTGGTTCAACTGTATTCGCGCGGCCACTGCCCCTTTCCAGTCGGCAGGCAGTCCGCCCGAGCTGCAGGGCCTGCCAGAGCTGCGCAAAGAGTGTGAGGGCAACCACCCCTCTGCTAGGAAACTCCCAGCCCAGAGGAGGGCATCCACAGTTTCCAGTGTTACTCAGGTAGAAGTTGATGAAAACGCTTACAAATGTGGCTCTGGCATGCAGATGGCAGAGGACAGCAAGAGCGTAAAGACACACCAGACACAGCCCGGCATCCGGAGAGCGAGGGACAAAGCCCGGTTTGGTGGCAAACGGAAAGAGACTTTGGTGTAGAGAAAGCTCTGTGTGTTAACTGGTGGAGAGACTGTTTATAAATGTACAGTTTTGTTTTCTTATAATGGGAGCATCATAGGGTTACTTTATACCAGTTGTAACATTTTCATTGTTTTTGGTTGTTCTTTTTTCTTTTTTTAATGGCAGCTAAAGATATACAGATTACTGTTAAATTGCAGTCTTTTTTAAAGATATTTTCTCTAATTATTGAGAACATGCAAGACTGGTATTTTTAATCAAACGATATTTATGAAATGGGTTTTCTCTTAAAATTCTGGATGCATCATGGCTTTCTAATACCAATTGTAATATTTACAATATTCACCAAAACTTAGAATTTTGCAAATACTGGAATTCTACCAGTGTTTCTTTGATAAGCCTTGCATGCAAAATTTGAAGTTTTAATATTGGCACCCAAAATCTACATGGAATATATATTTGGAGTATTTCAAAATTTACCTTGAAACATAACTTCCTTGGAAAACAATCTATAAGCCTGAGTAGGTTTTTATCAACTGGAATGCTTTATATTAGTTTTTCAGTGTACATTCCTCATTTTACATTCATTTAACCTGCCGATTATTTAATTTTTTTATTGTAAAGTAGTTTTTAGTATTTGCTTTTATTTTTTTACTTGATGCCTTTTCAAATTGGCATGTCTTTTTCTTTCTGATTAAAAATGTGTGTGTATGTGTGTGTATGTGTGTATATATATATTTTAATCAATCACATTAACTTTACCAAGTGAAACCAAGCCATACTGTTTTTGAGCCAATTAAGAAAATTGCCATTTTTAAAGTGTAGCATTTCAGGGTAGAGACCCATGAAGTGACTTGGTGTATTCTAGACTACTGCAAGAAAACCACTTCAAAGAGTTTGTTGAAAGTTTTAGTGTTGTCTGAAAAGCAAGAGGGAAGGTGATTGGTAGTGAGTTAAAAGAAAAAGAGAGGAAAAGAGAGTAGTTTTGTCTTCAAGTAAAATGTCTGGTTGTGCCAGACATTTCCCAAGTGTGAAAGGAGATAGGAGAAGCTTACCGTGAGGGCGTGTAGTAAGTTGTAGAAGGCTTGAGGGGATGTGGACTTACTTGCCTGGGTTTGCAATACCTGCAGATAATGAGTTTGAAAAGAAACAATGAAATGTGTTGAAAATTTGACCATATAGATCAATTTTGGTGGATTTATTCATAAGATGGAGAAAGACCGGTGAATCTTTTATTAATTACAAAATGTTTCTGTTAAAATGGGATCATCACCTTTGAAAGGGGGGAGGGAGGAGTAAAAGCCCGATTATAATGGTGATCAATTCAAGTCAGCGTTGACTATTCTGTGAAATTTATTTGGCCAGTGGAAATGATAATCAGAAAAGACTGTAAATAGATCCATCCAAGTGATTTCTCTGTACAAATGAATGATACTATTAAACAAAAAAAAAAGCACACACATAATCACCCTGAAGGTTTCTTGCCTGGTGGCTATTTTGGGGGCATTTGGCAAAATATGCAGGTGTGGCAAAGGAGATAATGGTAAGCCTCACAAAAGTTAGGAAGTCTTTTAAGAACATGGTGTAATCAGACACAACAATTGTATTGAAGACGACTGAACACCTGTTGCTTTCTGGATAGGATAGTAAGGGTAGCAGCAAAGCATCCTGATTAATTTCAGATTCTAATTTAAGTAACTCAGGTTCCTAACTTTGGAAATTAACATTCAAAAGTGTATATTACACCATTGATTGTGATCTGCAACACCAGAAAGCAAGATTTCTAATCATTTCTAGAGGTGTTTTATAGAATATTTATTCCAGAGTTAACTTGATCAGCTTCTGAAGTTTAAGAAGCAAGTAGTAGTTCAAGTGTTGTTAATGGGATGATGTTTTATTTAAAACTGGATCTTCCTTTGGTTCCCTCAAGGAAAAAAAATAAGACCCAGAATCTGTGTAAATATATCAAATGAATATTCCTTAGAAATAGCACCTGTGTTTGAGAGCAGTCAGTGATCTAGCCCATTAGTTGTCAAACCTCTTTGGGCATCACAATCACCAGAGGTGCTTTAAAAAAAAGTAACTGGGCCTCACCCCCTAATGTACCCCCTGCAACCACACACGCACCATTTTACTGAATCCAAATTGTGGGACGTCGGGGAAGAGGACTGATGGTTTATATTTGCAAGCATCCCTCCTAGCAATTCCGGTGCTTTGAATTCCTTGGATCAGCATTGAGGATTCACTCATCGAGCCAGCCCCCTTTAGATAACATATATCCACTATATTCCTAATTTGCCTTAACCTATTCAGAGTCAGAACTGAAGAGAGTCTAGTTTCCCTGCCTTTTTACCTTCTTCTAGTGGGTGTGCTTACATATTTTCAGCAAAGAATAGTCTGCCCTGAAAGACTTCTTAAACTTTGTGGTCCATCTCAGGATGTGTGCACACACAGTGGTAAGGGAAACCAGGCCATCTGATTAGCCATCAGTGGGTCACAAGTAAATCACCCTGGGATCTATCAGGACACAACTGACTCATATGTGTTCAGCCACTTTTGTGGTAGCTGGGTCTACTTTGTGTTTCATGCTTTTCTCAGTATGCAGACAGCAAGATACTTGTTTCAAATATGTGGCTATAATGCTAGTAATTTTACAACCATCAGAAAATGCCTAAAGCCCCCATCTGTGAATCTCGATGACAGGCAGAAAGACCTAAAGTGACAAGGTTACAGTTTGTCTTTATCATAGTCCTCAGCTGAAAGTCCTGTCTGTCCCTAGAGATGAAACTGGCTAAGGAGTACATATTTAGGAGTCTTAGGGGTTCAAAGTAGATGGTATCTTAGCCTTCAAACAGGCTTTTTTTTTTTCTGAGACGGAGTTTTGCTTTTCTGAGACGGCGTTTTGTTTCCCAGACTGGAGTGCAATGGCACAATTTCAGCTCACTGCAACCTCTGCCTCCTGGGTTCAAGTGATTCTCCTGCCTCAGCCTCCCACGTATCCGAGATTACAGGCGCACACCACCACGCCCACATAATTTTGTATTTTCAGTAGAGACAGGGTTTCACCATGTTGGCCAGGTTGGTCTTGAACTCCTGACCTTAGGTGATCCACCCAGCTTGGCCTCCCAGAGTGCTGGGGTTGCAGGTGTGAGCCACCAAGCCCAGACTAAATGGGCTTTTTAAAATTGGCATGAGAGAACACCAATTAAAGAGTAATAACCCTTTGTCCATGGACTCTAACTCTAGTGAGAGGAATGCCTCACAAATAAATCTCCCTACATCGAGAGGAGTTTTAATTTTTTCTGCTCTCAGCAATCCCCAGAACCAGCTGCAAGACTGAAGACTTCTCCCGGATGGACAGTTCCTCAAGTCCAGTGGTACTTACACTTAGAGCATGCGTATTTGAGATTCTAATAAAAGCTCTGGACCCTCCCCCAGGAAAATGTGTGTACATCCACATCCTCATGACATCAGAGCTTCAGGGATATTCCCCAGACTTCCCTGTGGACTCCAAGTTGAGATCCTCTAGTCTGTCCCAACCAGGACTCCAGGGAACCTGCTGGGGAGCACAGATTCTCTTTGTTCCTATGTGTTCTCCATGTACTGGAATCACACTTGTTATGTAAAGAAGAGTCAAAGACATTCATCTTTCACACTTCTCGCTAGTCTGCTAAGTCACACTTGTGACACATTCGAGCGTGCTGAGTATGTTTCTTTCGGATAACAAAAATACCAAGTATGCTTTTGCAAACTACTTTCCATTTCATACCACATAGTTCTAGCGTAATATACCCCTTCTAAGACCTGTTCACTCAAGAAATGTGCCTGTTTTCTCAGAGGATGGGCTGCTCCTGAGCCGGATGAAAGCGGACTTGAGTAAAACCAGGTGCCTTTCGCAAGCCTGGAATGACACTGTACTGTACCGAGACGCACAGAGGTCTCATGACAAGTGGGGCATTAATTTAAAAGTGCTTGAGACAATTAGAGCTCGTTAGGGTAATAACTACCATGGATTGAAACATCAAAATACGTTTAAGCCCATAGCTATGTAATGGTTCTTTACAAAATAAAAATTTTGATTTCCTTTGGAGTATCTCAGAGAACCAATGTAGGGCTTTGAAAACTGGGAAAAGAATCAGGCATTTATCCTACCATCTACATCCCTCAGGACAGCCAAATAGCTAACCAAGGGGAGATTCTCTGCGTAGCAGTAGGCCAGCTAATAAATGAACGGGTAGAGGGTCACCATCTCATAACCCTGACACATTGAAGGGTCATCAGTAAGGGCACAACACATACCACTGCCTCCCAAGGGACCTGTATCCCAGCTAAGTCCTGCCTTGGTCACACCAGAATCTGATCTCCAGGTAACTAACACAAGTAGAGTTTCTTCAACGAAATAGAAACTGGAAAAAAAGAGATGGAGGGGCATCTATGATTTAAGAGACAATTGCAATGCATGGTCCTCATTTAGAGCTAAATCAAACTTTAAGAAAATATCCAGCACTGAGTATATGTTTCAAGTCAAGTAATTGCTGTTAGATTTTTGTGTTTAACAATGGCACTGTGATTAGAGTCATAGAGGCATTACTGAAATGTTTATGGATAAAATCAAATGACATTTGGGATTTTCTTTGACATTATGAGGCAGGAGAATGGTTGGGACAAAAATGAAACAAGATTGGCCATAAGTTGGGAATCACTAAAGCTGGATCAGAGATACCCAGAATTCATTATACTCATTACACACACTTGTGTGTATATTTGAAATTCTTTACTTAAAAAGCAAAAGTTAAAAAGAAAAACAGCGTGGTGGCGCACATCTGTAGCCCCAGCTCCTCAGGAGACTGAGGTGGGAGGATGGCTTGAGCCCAGGAGTTTGAGGCTGCAGCGAGCCATGACCCTGCCTGTAAATAGCCACTACACTAAGCCTGGGCGACATGGCAAGAACCCACCACTTTAAAAAAACGAACAGGAAAGGTATCTATAATGTTTCCAGCTCCTCCACCTCTTAACTCCCCCGAAACTCTCAGCCTTTGTTTTTCAAAATACTGCATTTGCTATCTACCATCTCGCAGAAGCCCAGACCTTTGGCCTGCATTGCACGCTTGCTGTCCTCTCCATTACAACTTGGCAGTCATATTAGGCTAATCTGGATTCTGGCTTAATTAATGCAGCCCCTTTCCTTCCTCTCCTCTCCTCCCTGTCTCTCTCTCTACCATGATTTGTTTCCTTTGCTGACGCCTTTTTCTCTGCCACACTCCATGTGAGCTGAGGCAACGAGAGGACACTGAGGAAGCTCCTCAGCCCCTAAGGAAGCAATCCACCCAGACTGGCCCTGAGAATTTCACCAAGGCCCAGTGTGCTAGCCATGTTACTGTCTTCTACGAAAGGAGTTGCGTTACAATATCTGGAAGTGTTAGCTGTTGAGTAGACCAGAAAGTAAGGCAAAATTAGCTGGATTCAGAGAAATCTGATAATCTCCCTTAGAATCCGGATTTCTCAACAGCTGCTGCTGGGTGTGGGTGGATGGGCTTTTGTTTTCCTCTTTTCACATTCAAAAGGACAAGCAGGGACAGACCTATGAAGTTAGACCTGGAATCGTATAGGGATCAGTTAGTCTGATCCCCTTTGCCAACTGAGGAACCTGAAATCTGCAAAGATCAAGTGAACTGCCCAAGGTCAGGCAGCTAGCTTGTGGCAAAGCTGAGATTCAATGCGTCTGAGTGCCCTGTGTTTGTTCTTCCCTCCTCCACCCTGTCCCACCAGGCACCAGCTTTTCCTCTCCCACCCAGCCTGCCCTCCCTCCAGCCTGAGATATGTCCTTCCCCACTCTACGCTACCCCAAACCCCCAAGCCATGCTCCAAATGCTCAGCTCAGAGAGCCCCTCTCCCAGGGGCAAATCGGGTCTTCAGCACACATGCTCCCGACCCCAGATTCTCCCCCAAGTACCACTATCCAGGGTCGGCCTCCTAAACCCGCACCCCCCACTCCATCATCAGCTCACATAACTGCACTCCTGCCCAGACGTCCCTGCTCCCTTTGCACGCTGACTCCCCAGCTTCCTCTAGGCCACCCCCACCCCCACCTTCCTCTAAGGCACCCCCAAACCCAGCTCCCAGCTCCAGCAGCCTGCAGCTTCCAGGGGTAATTCATGAGATTCAACCTCGCCAGCGCCTGGAACTCCTCCTCCACTCTCGGAGGCCAGCGCACTCTCCTCATGTCCTGTGGCCCTCTGCTCTTCCAGACCTCTAAGTGTTGGAAAGCCATGGCTCGGTCTCCAGACATCTTATTTTATGTACTGGGGAATCACATCCCTCCTATGGCTTTAATATTACCAAGACCTGACAACTTCCAAATTTCCATCTCCAGTTCTGACCACTCCTCTGAGCTCCTGACTTGCTACCCAGAGCCTACTTGACATGTCCTCTTGCAAGTCTAATGTGCTTCATGCTTAGCAGGACCTGAGAGGACTCGCTTTTCCATCCTGAATCCTCTTCACCCACAGTCTTCCCCGTTCTAGTAAATGGCACCACCCTCCACCAGTTCTTGATTCCACTACTTTACTCATGCTCCCTGGCCACTCACTCCATCAACGGGCTGTGTCACCTCCATGATGCATTCGGAATTCTACCACTTCCCACCACCTTCTTTGTTCCAAACAGTATTAGCTGCAGAAAGCTCTTACCTGAACAGCAACAGCCTTTAACTGGTCCCCAGACTCTTCACCAGTCTTCAATCCATCCTCCATATAGAAGCCAAATTATCTTTCTAAAGCAAAAATTAGATAATAATAAAATATCAATTTAGTAAAATATTAGAGCTGTAACATTTTTTTCTGATGCTAAAAATTACACATTTTCATCATGGAAACTTTAGAAAATTCAGGAAAGTATAAAAAAGAAATTACCTCAAGAGAATGAGAACACAAGCCACAGACTAAGAAAATATTTGCAAAAGACATACCTGACAAAGGGCTGTTACCCAAAATATGCAAAGAACTCTTAAAACTCAGCAATAAGAAAATGATCCAGGCTGGGCACGGTAGCTCACGCCTGTAATCCCAGCACTTTGGGAGGCCAAGGCAGGTGGATCACCTGAGGTCAGGAGTTCAACACCAGCCTCCCCAACATGGTGAAACCCTATCTCTACTAAAAATACAATAATTAGCTGTGCATGGTGGCAGGCGCCTGTAATCCCAGCTACTTGGGAGGCTGAGGCAGGAAAATGACTTAAGCCCGGGAGGTGGAGGTTGCAGTGAGCCAAGGTTGCACCACTGCAGTCCAGCCTGGGTAACTGAGTGGGACTCCATCTCAAAAAAAAAAAAAGAAAAAAGAAAAGAAAAAAAAATGACCCAATTAAAAAATGAGCAAAAGACTTGAACAGACACTTCACTAAAGATGTACAGGCTCAGCACAGTGGCTCACGCCTGTGATCCCAATACTTTGGGAGGCCAAGGCAGGTGGATCACTTGAGGCCAGGAATTTGAGACCAGCCTGGCCAACATGGTGAAACCCCATCTTTACTAAAAATACAAAAATTAGCCAGGCATGGTGGCCCAGTCCTGTAATCCCAGCTACTTGGGAGACCGAGGCACAAGAATTGCTCCAACCCAGGAGGCAGAGGTTGCAGTGAGCTGAGATTGTACCTCTGCACTCTAGCCTGGGCGACAAAGCAAGACTCTGTCTTCAAACAAACAAACAAAGATATACAGGTGGCAAATAAGCAAATGGAAAGATGTTCTACATTGTATGTCATTAGGGAATTGCAAATTAAAACGACAGTGGGATAGCACTACACACCAATTAGAATGTCAAGTTCCAAAGCACTGACGACATCAAATGCTGGCAAGGACGTGGAGCAACAGGCACTCTTGTTCATTGCTGGTAGGAATGCAAAATGGAAGTCAGTTTGGCAGCTTCTTTAAAAAACTAAACATGCTCTTACCCTACAATCCAGCAATCTTGCTCCTTGGTATTTACCCAAATGAGCTGAAAACTTACGTCCACACAAAACTTGGAAGGAAACCAGATGTTATTCAGTAGGTGCTGTGTATGGTCTGAATATGTCCATGAAAATGTATATGTTAAAACTTAATGGTCAATATGATAGTAGTAAGAGGCGGGGCCTTTAGGAGGTGATTAACTGGTGAGGGCAGAGCCCTCATGGGTGGGATTAGGGCCCTTATAAAAGGTCTGGAGAGAGTAAGTAGGGTCTTTCCCTTCCATTTCTTCTGCTATGTGAGGTCAAAGTGTCCAACTCCTCCAGAGGATGCGGCAATAAGGCAGCATTTGGAAGGAAAGAGAGCAGCCCTCCCCAGACACCAAATCTGCCAATAACTTGATTTTGGACTTTCCCGCCTCCGGAACTATAATACATAAATTTTTTTCTTTATAAATTACTCAGTCTCCAATATTTTGTTATAGCAGCACAAACAGACTAAGACAGCCGTGAATGGATGAATGAACTGTGGAATATCCAGATAACGGAATAGGATTCAGCACTGAAAAGAAACGAGCTATCAAGCTGTGCAAAGACATGGAAGAACATTAAATGCATATTACTAAGTGAAAGAAGCCCATCTGGCTCTCTGGGCTCAGACCTAGTTTGCGGTGACATGTACTAAGAACAGAAAGCCAAATTGTGAGCAAACTCCCATTCCCAATTGCTACAAAGAGAACAAAATGCCTCGGAATACAACTAACAAGAGATGTGAAGGACCTCTTCAAGGAGAACTACAAACTACTGCTCAAGGAAATAAGAGAGGACACAAACAGATGGAAAAACATTCCATGCTTATGGTTAGAAACAATCAATAGTGTGAAAGCGGCCATACTGCCCAAAGTAATTTATAGATTCAATGCTATCCCCATCAAGCTACCATTGACTTTGTTTACAGAATTGGAAAAAACCACTTTAAACTTCATATGGAACCAAAAAAGAGCCCACATAGCCAAGACAATCCTAAGCAAAAAGAACAAAGCTGGAGGCATCACACTACCTGACTTCAACTTCAAACTATACTACAAGGCTACAGTAATGAAAACAGCATGGTACTGGTACCAAAACAGAGATATAAACCAATGGAACAGAACAGAGACCTTGGAAGTAACACCACACACCTACAACCATCTGATCTTTGACAAACCTGACAAAAACAAGCAATGGGGAAAGGATTCCCCATTTAATAAATGGTGTTGGTAAAACTGACTAGCCGTGTGCAGAAAGCAGAAACTGGACCCCTTCCTTACACCTTTTACAAAAATTAACTCCAGATGGATTAAAGATTTAAATGTAAGACCTAACACCATAAAAACCCTAGAAGAAAACCTAGGCAATATCATTCAGAACATAGGCATGGGCAAGGACTTCATGAGTAAAACACCAAACGCAATGGCAACCAAGGCTGAAATAGACAAATGGGATCTAATTAAACTTAAGAGCTTCCTCACAGCAAAAGAAACTATCATTAGAGTGAACCGGCAACCAACAGAAAGGGAAAAATTTTTTGCAGTCTACCCATCTGACAAAGGGCTAATTATCCAGAATCTACAAAGAACTAAAACAAATATATAAGAAAAAAAAAACAACCCCATCAAAAAGTGGGCCAAGGATATGAACAGATACTTTTCAAAAGAAGACATTTATGTGGCCAGCAAACATATGAAAAAAATGCTTATCATCACTGGTCATAGAGAAATGCAAATCAAAACCACATTTAGATCACATCTCATGCCAGTTAGAATGGGAATCATTAAAAAATCTACAGACAACAGATGCTGGAGAGGATGTGGGAAAATAGGAACACTTTTACACTGTTGGTGGGAGTGTAAATTAGTTCAACCATTGTGGAAGACAGTGTGGCAATTCCTCAAGGATCTAGAAATAGAAATACCATTTGACCCAGCAATCCCATTACTGGATATAGACCCAAAGGATTATAAATCGTTCTATTATAAAGACACACACACATGTATGTTCACTGCAGCACTGTTTACAATAGCAAAGACCTGGAACCAACCCAAATGCCCATCAATGATAGACTAGACAAAGAAAATATGGCACATATACACCATGGAATACTATGCAGCCATAAAAAAGGATGAGTTCATGTCCTTTGCAGGGACATGGATGAATGTGAAAACTATCATTCTCAGCAAAGTGACACAAGAACAGAAAACCAAACATCGGATGTTCTCATTCATAAGGGGGTGTTGAACAATGAGAACACATGGACACAGGGAGGAGAATATCACACACTGGAATCTGTTGGGAGGTGGGAGGCCAGGAGAGGGATAGCAAGGGGTAGGGAGATTGGGGAGGGATAACATTAGGAGAAATACCTAATGTAGGTGACAGGGGGTTGCAGGCAGCAAACCACCATGGCATATGTATACCTATGTAACAATCCTGCAAGATCTGCACATGTACCCCAGAACTTAAAGTAAAAAAAAAAAGCAGCAAACAGAAAGCCAATCTGAAAAGCCTACTTCCTATAAGACTCCAACTATGGGACACTCTGATAAAGGCAAAACTATGGAAACGGCGCAAAGATCAGTGGTCGCCAGGGGTTGGGGGAAGAAAGGGATGAGCAGGCAGAGCACAGAGGATTTTCAGGGCAGTGAAACAATTCCGTATGATCGGTATGATGCTGTAATGGATCCATGTCATTACACGTCTGTCCAAACCCACAGGATGTACAACACCAACAGCAAGCCTTCAGGTAAACTGTGGACTCAGTGACAATGATATGTCCACGTGGGTTCATCGATTGTGACAAATACACCATCTAGTGGGGCTGTTGATGGCAGAGGGGGCTGTGCAGGGCAGGGGAAAAATGAAAACTCTATACTTAACACTCAGTTTCACTGTGAACATGAAACTTCTCTAAAACATAAAGTCGATTTAAAAAAAGAAGGAAATTATCCAGACCCAGAAAAATAGATGGCACCCGTACACTTCCTTCAAGTCGTATCTATAGAGACCGAAACTAGGATTCTGTACAAGTTCTACAAACGCGGAATGCAAATGCTTAGCAAAGCGGCCCAGGCTGTTTCATCTGGAGGTCTGGGCTGCAACTGCTCACTCTCAGACAACAACTACTTAGGAAAATTCTACATCCAGAGGCTCAGGAGCCTCAGGGCCCAACCCCAGGCCGCCCTAGCCTACGCAGATGAACCTTTCACTGGGGCTGGTGGGGAGCGGGTTGCAAAAGAACCAGGTAAAAGGCAAGGATGTGTGTCTTCCTACATCACAGCCTCAGCAGCAGCACCCTGATCTGGGCAGGGAGGGAGCTACACCCGCTCTGTCTCCTCCGGGCAAGTCCGTAGGTGTCCCTGGGCTCTGCTCCAGGTGACCTGGGGTTGACCAACCTAGGGACAGATTCCCTTTGTCTTTGTATCTCCTCTTCCGGCCTCATGGCAGAGAGGAAGCAGGCTGCCTGCTGCAGTCAGAGACACAGCCCTCTCCTCTCTCCATCTATAGGAAGCCACCCAGAGCCGCGGCCCCAGCCTCCTCCCCAGCAGAGCTGAGTGATGAGATCAGGAGGGTTGGGCTGCAGCCTTTGGCTGGTACATTTCTCTCTCCCCTGCAGGCCCCGCTCTCCGCTGTGTTGAACGTGACTTGAGAGGTTGGCACAGGCCTCCCTCCATGCCTGCAAACTGCTGCAGGGCTAGAGAAGCGTCTGCTGCCCGACATCACTCACCTTTGCCAACTACAATCACAGGCCTCACCGTCCCCACCCCTTGGGCAGACTCTTAGGCAGGTTCTCTTTGTCTTGGGCGATTTCCAGGTGTGAGCTCAGCCCTCTGCGTCCTACTCAAAGGTGGGGAAGGGAAGGGAAGCAGCCAGGAGGGACTGTGAGGAGGGGAGGAGGAGGCAGGAAGGGCCAAGGGCCTCCCAGGGCAACTCTGACAAAGGGTACAGAGGCATTAAGTAGCCTGCAGGCCTCTCCTATTTCCATCCTGTCGCAAAGCTTCATGCGTGCCTCTCTGTGCACCGAGCAAGATGGGTAGGATCAGCGGAACGTCTCTGCCCACTAGGAATTTATAATCCCAGACAGGCAGCTCTGGAGCAGACAGACCACAGGGAGAGGCCTCGGCAGTCACACGCCGTGTGTACAAATGAATAGATACCGTGTTATTTTCCATCCCACCAAATGCGCATGGATGTGCACTTTATGGGGTAGCAGATGGAGCCAAAGCTCAAAGCAGCCTTGAAACTTCCCAGGCCGGCCTGTAAGGCCCTGGGTCCTTTGCAGCCTCCCGCTGATCCCAGCGGGGAGTAGCTCTTCCAAAACAAAGGAAAATGACACATGGCCCTATAAATACACGTGCAGCACACCCTAGCGACAGCAAGTGGGGAGGGGCCGACAGCCACCAAGCTATGTTCGCCTCCAGCAAAGGAAGGAGCATGAGACAATCTTTTCCATGATGGAAACTATTTCTTTCACTCTGGCTGGCCCAGCGTTACACCCAGGTCCTGCAGAGCTGATTCTCTCCAGAGCTTTCTATGGGCTTCTTGGTTACAGTAACAAGTTAACCATTGACTTAACAGGATTTTTTCAAAGCAGGAGAAATTTTTGTTGTTTTGGAAGGTTCTAGAATCCGGGCATACTGGAGAAACGACACCCTAACTCTGGCAATGCCCAGGACCCTGGCTGAGTCTTCTGACCTGCCAGGCCGGCTATGCCTTTGCTCACTGTGGTCCCCCTGCCTGAAGAGCTGTGCCTCCCTGTCCCCCACGTCCTCTGCCGGGGTCCCCTGCACCCCCTCCACAGGCTGCTGAGCCTTCCCTCTTCCCTGAGACCCTGGGGAGCCCATTCTTTACTCACTGGTCCCACCCCATGCTCTGGTCTTGGTTCCTGGCCTCCAACATCAAACACTTCCCAGGCTGGGCATTGCCCTCTCTACAAGTTCACGGGTCTGTGTGTCCCCCTAAACCACCACTTTGCGTGACACAGAATGAGTGCAAACTTGTTCGCTGAGTGAGCTGTAAAGACTGACTTATTTGAGCTCTGCATCAGCCAGAGTCCATGGCTCAGCAAACAAGCTGCTCAGAGACTCAGAGCCTCTCAGACCCAGCCTTCCAGGAGGCCTCGGGGGACCTCACCTCCAGGTCCCCTTCAGGGGGGACCTTCACACCCTTCTCACAAGGTGTCAGGGCCCGTACCTTAGAGCAAGGTCAACAGAATAAGATGGAAGTGACAGAGTGTGACTTCGGAGGCTGCGTCATTAAAGACACTTCTGCCTCTGCTTCTCCTGTCCAGGACCTCCTGATCTGGAAGAAGCCGGCACTCATAAGGACACTTGAGCTGCCCTGCAGAGAGGTCCTAGGTGGGAGACACTGAGGCCCCCCACAGACAGCCAGCACCCACTGCCTGCTGCAGGAGGGAGTCCTGGTCCAGCCTTCGGCTGATGCAGCCTCATGGGGGATGCTGAGACGACATCCAGCTGAGCAGCCCTCAGAGAAATGGGGGAAATGCCTGTTATTGTACTTTGAAGCCTCAGTCTTCATGTTGTCTGCTGGGCAGCAGTGGGTGAGGACTCCCAGCCCTGAAGGCTGGCTGGGTTGTCACTATGGTGCACACCACTGGGAGGGCCGGGCCCGCAGGAGCTCATCAGAGCTTTCAGATTTGGCCCAAACCAGAGGGAATAAAGAAGAAGCAAATCTCAAGAAGAGGCACCACGCCTCATCCCCCAAGGCCCGAAAGAGAGGCGCAGGCCAAGCAGGCCACATAAACACTCCTCAGGCACTGCTTGTGGTCTGAGTCCTGAGGCTGGCTGCCCTCTGTCCCCGGATCCCACTTCCCAGGGGCCACCAGCAAATAAGCTGACCTTGAACGTCCCCGTCTTACTCAACCTCAGCTTATTTCACGGCAGGGGAAACAGACCCGGGGGGGAATCCGTGCATTTCTAGCAGCAGCTCCTGGGCGGCTGTGGACGTGGGCACAGGCACAGTTCCTCCCTCCTGCTCAATGTGGGTCACGCTGCTGCCCCGGCCACACAATGGACAGTGTGAGGCCCAGTCGCTTTTCCTCCTTTCTCCCTTCCACTCCCTCCCTCCTCCTTCCTCTGTCTCCTCTTCCTTCCCCTCATCTCACTCACACCAGAATGCTTCTGATCATCCTAATCCCCACACATAACAACAATGTAAGCTTTGCTGGAAGCATGAGCGTCACAGTTCAACAGAAACACACTGGGAGCCACCGCTGACACAGCCCCTGTTGCACCCAGCCCGGCTCCTGCTCTCCACAAGGCACAGGAAAAGCACCGTAAGCGGAGGCCAGCAGCCCAGTCTGTCCCTTCCTCCCAGCCCGGCTCGGTCCTGCACGGAGGGGCCTCTCATGTGCACTGGCCTCAACTCAGAGGCAAACACGGGAAGGGAATTCCAGCCCCCTCCCCGCCGCCGCCAGGAACACATTCTAAAAGTGGGGCAGTGCTCCAGCCGGCATGACCCCATGCCCCAGCAGGCCTGGGCCTAGGGGGCATGGAAGGGCTGGAGAGGCCCCTGAGGCCTCCACAGTGAGGACCGGGAGAGGCCTGGAGTCCAGGTCTCAGGAGAGGACTTTTCCAGGCACTTTAAACACGACCCACTATTTGATTTCATGCTCATGAGGACTGAGGTTTGAGGCTTAAGGAGTGTGCTCAAGGTTGCCCGGGGGCAGCAGAGCCAGGAGCTGCCGGCAGCTCCGCCTGGTCCCACAGGCAGCCCCATGCTGAGCGGTCCAGGTGCTGAAGCTGATGGTGTGGGAGGCGGCCCGGCCCACGCCCACAAGGGAGGAGAGGAGGAGAAGCAAGAGGCTTAGGGTGGAGTCACTGCTGAGCCCTGCCATGCCACCGAAGCCCAGAGTCCCAGGACAGGTCACGACACAGGGGCCAGAGACGGGGCTCTCAGCCGGGGCAGCAGGCAGTCAGGGACCTGGGGGACAGCCCAGGCCTAGTGCCCCTGGCCCATTCTGCTACCGATCCACTCTGCTTCAGATCCCAGTTCAGCATGCAGGGCAGCCACGGGGCCGTGGGCAGACAGGAAGGGTCCCCCTCACAGAGGCCCTCCTGGGCTCTCTCTGGTCGCTGGTCTGCAAGGCCCCAGGTCGCCAGCCTCCAGGGAGAAACTCCTCTGTGGTTTAGCTGTGTTTGTTTGCTCTAGAAGGGAGAAGCAAGCTCCCTGGAAGTGACAGCAGCAGCATCTCTGGCCCTTCTAGGGCCCTACTTGGTGCTGCCTTGCTTGGAAGGCCCAGAGCTGTGTCAGAGGCTGCAGTGACAAAGCCCAAGAAGACAGTTCCAGAAACTGGAGCCCCCATCTGCAGGGATCCCCGATGACAGCCACTGCCTGCCAGGACACCCTCCTCTGCCTATGCCTAAGGCGGCTGGGAGCCAAGGCTTGTGTTAGTGGGTGATGCTGAGTGGGTCCCACCAAGCCTGTGCCAGGGAGGACCCATGAATGAATGTTTGGTGCAAACTTTGGTGACATGGTGGCTGGAGGAAGCCTGTGATCATCACACACATTTTTCCCCGTTTTAATTCCACGCATTTCCCACGATGCTGCATTGCTTCCATTTACCAACATTTTTCTTTTTTGTTTTGAGACAGAGTCTCACTTTGCCACCCAGGCTGGAGTCTAGTGGCACAATCACTGCTCACTGCAACCTCCACATCCCGGGTTCAAGCAATTCTCCTGCCTCAGCCTCCAGAGTAGCTAAGACTACAGGTGTGTACCACGACGCCCAGCTAATATTTTTATTTTTAGTAGAGACAGGGTTTCACCATGTTGGCCAGGATGGTTTCCATCTCCTGACCTCATGATCTGCCTGCCTCGGCCTCCCCAAGTGCTGGGATTACAGGTGTGAGCCACTGTGCCCAGCCTTACTGACTTTATTTTCATAAATATAAATAAGCTCCTGTTGTCTGTTTCTGCATCACAAGAAAATGGCCAGAGAGATGTTTTTCCTGAGTTTCAGGGTTGAGCTGGAATGATCTGACCTGAGCTCGCCAGCTTGATGGGTTTGAAATCTACTATAGGAAGCTTGGAGGGTGTTAGAAGACATTTCAGAGAGAGATGGGCAGTGACCTCCGCCACTGAGCACCCCAGTCCCTTACCTAGGGCCTGGGACGGGGACATTAGGATTACATGTCAAGGTGCCGTGGACAGAGATAGCAAATGGGGGCTTCAAATATTAGCCCCCAGTCAGAAGCCGCAACCCCAGTGCTCTGCTCAGAGCAGCTGTGATCCAGCTCCGACTCCCATGGGGCAAAGCCGTGGGATTAACTGACTTCAGCGTGCTGAGCAATTCTCCCAGGAAAGGCCCGAGGCTGCCCATCTTAAGTCCACGTGTTCCAGATCCGAATTTAGGAATACATGGATACTAACCCATAACCACTTCTCTCCGGGTCCTTCTCATATGACCTGATTTTTAAAAAGTGTTTCAGGGCTGAAATGTTTGAAGTGCACGGAAATGGTAAATAGCATAACCAAAAGGAAAGGAATTTACACGGATTGAAGGCAAGTTTCTCAGCTGCTCAGCTAACACCGTGAGAGCAGGTACCGGCCGCTGGGGCTGAAATATTTCAGCCAAGACCCCCTCTCCCCGCACACTGGCGTGCTGGGCTACCTGCGGGCTCCTGGGCTGACCCCTCTCCCACGTCCATACCCCGCCCCCTCACCCACATGCCTCCACCTCCTTGATAAGGAGACACTACGTCCTTAGATGTGTTCATTTACTCAGCTAAGTGCAGGCCTGGGAAACTGTCCAGTGAGCGAGTTCTGTCATCTGAGGGCCCTTAGTCTCTAAGGATAGTCACTGCCCCTCATCACCTGTCCTTTGGACCCTGCCAGGGAGTTCACGCACCTCACCGAGGTCCCGGGTCCAAGTTCCAGCCTGTGAGGCTCTATGATCTTCTACGGGTAGTCAGCTGGTGGTCTCCAGGGGACCCCTAAACTCAGCCACCTACTGCCCTGGGCAGGACCCCCACCACCCTGCCCTGGGGCCGGTCCCTGCTCCTGCTTTGGTCTCTGCAGAGAGGGCTCCACTAGACCCAGAGTCACCTCCCAGACGCTGAATGCAGGAAGCATAACCGGGCATAACCATCTTATGATGCAGAAAGGACCGGCCTCAGGAAAATCACTCGCCCTCCTGCACTCCCGCATGGGACTTCTATCTAGAGAGACTTCTAGGGCATTTTAAAGGGGCTTCCAGAAGTTATAAGGCCCTTCTTATAACAAATCCATCCAACAGAGCCCACACGGGTTTATCAGATGACCTTCCTGGGCGCCTACCCGGAATTCCTCCCGGACTTAAGTTGATCTCGGTTCTCCAGCTGTCCTAGACCACAAGGCCACTGAGCGCTCTCTCTCCTTTCCTTACCTTGCAACAGATGGCACGCACCTCTTCTAGTCTCCCTGATCCTCTGCCTCCCTTTGAGTAGGCTGAAAATCTATGCCGGTCATGGACAAAATAATGCCTCCCCATGCTTTTCCTGATAAGCAAAAGCAGAATTTGAGGCCTCAAGGAATTTTTGAAAACCTCTAGCAAAATGAATCAGAAGATTTGGAAGCCGAATCTTCAGAAAGTCCCTTTTGTGGCTGGGGCCAACTTTTTGCCCCTGGCATGGGTTGGGGGCTGTCCCTTGGGCCTGATCAAGGGGCAGGAGGTAAGCGGGGCTGTGTCCTCCCCCAGGGGATCCTCCTCACCAGGAGGTGTTGAGGAGCTGGGGTAGGGGCTGCCTGGCCTGCGGGACCGGGGCTGGGCAGCCGAGGGCCACTCTCCTACCTGCAACTGTCTCCATGACCTCGGCTCCCCTGGAGCTGGGCGAGAGCCGCCCGTGAGCACCTAGGTGGGTTAAGGTTCCTTTCTGTACCCTTGCGATTCTTGTCTCAGTCCCCGTGTCTCTGTCTCTCTCCTCCAATCCCCTCACCTCCTGGCTCTACCACGTCCTCCTCTCGTGGAGGGCTCTGGTTGAGCCCACCTGCCGTGGCCTTGGCCTCTTCCTCTGGAACACAAGAGGCCGGGATTACGTCGCATTTCCACAGGTCCACCCACTTGTGTGCCACCATCACAGTTTTGCTTTTTATTCATGATCTACTCAGTATTTTCAAATCTACAGCTTCTGTCTTTAGTGAAGGTCATTTAAATGAACACTTTATGTGATTATTCTAAATGGAAATCCAGCTGCCTTTAAGTAGAAGGAAATGATAATAAGTATACCCTGAAAACAAAATAATGTCAGTAGGCTCTGCCTGGGTGTCCCTGGCTCTGAGCGGGGTCTGCTGCCTCTTCTTCTGTTTGCATTGCAAGCCTAAAATCCCTCAGTTACCATCATTGGCACACAGCAGAAACTCTGGCCAACACTTGGAGGCCTCTGTGTCCATTTCAAGGCTACTATTTTCACTATGCTTCTGTCTCTTTCTCCCCTCTCTTTCCCAGATGCCTTAGCTACTGCCCAAGATAATTACAACACACTCACAAATATAATCCCCTGGTCTCAAAGCACCTGCTTCAAAAGACTTTTCATTTGCCAGTGCCTGCCACAGCAAGGCACCAGGGTTATGTTTTGGGAGAGATAAGGGGCTCTGTTTCCAATGTCCCTCCCCACAGGCCCTGACAGATACCACAGTGGTTCCCAACAGGAAATCCCCTCTGCCTTATGGAAAACCCAGAGAAGGAAGCCGAGTGGCCTGGGTGGGCTGGGCAGCCTCCTCCCGAAGTGACAGAAGTAAAAAGAGCCCATGGACTCGGGGCCCCAGGGCTCTGATGGGCGGGAGGCGACTGCCCCACTCACAGGGACCTGGCCTGCGAAGACAGCTGCAACCACCGCAGCCTCCCGCCACGGCGTCTGCGCTGCGCTGTGCTCTGCCAGCCCCAGAGTGTCCCTGACTCATCATTGCGTGAGAAAGCAGAGGTATCCCTGCCTCCATTTTGCAAATGAGAAAACCATGTCCAAGAGGCTCTACCCACCCTAGAACCCAGGCACGCGCTTCCAATTCAAGCACATACACAAAACACTGACTCCCCTCTAGTACCCATCATTCCTTCTTTCCCTTCAGCTTCTTCAAAGATGGTGCCAAGTTCAAGGTCACGACAACTCCCTGTGACGAGGCCTGTGCTTCTTGCCCCACAGTGGGTCCACGTGAGGCTCTGCCACACCAAAGCCCAGTGCCTTCTACAACTCAGTGGCGCAGCCACCCACCGCCACTCATGAAGCTGATCTGAGCCCTGGAGTGGGAAGGACAGAGTCTGTCTGGTAAAGCCCCTCCTGCCTCATCGGATGGTCCCGGGGCTTCCCCTCCTTGCAGTGGGTGGGCTGCCCCCTCCCGCCTTCCCCTCTGCAGGGCCCTGAGACCGACCCCAACCGACCCCAACAGCCTGAGAACCACTGAGTCCCAGTCACAACATCCGTGTCCATGCCAAGCACCACCCCAAGCCATGACCGCCACCACCCTATCCAATGCTGGGGTGGCAGATCGCAAGTGACGGCCCCAAGGACACCATGGGATGAAGCTTGTCCTGTGCTGAGATTCTTCTTGGACCTTCTCAGAGGCCACGTGGAACAGGAGGCCCCATGTCAAGCCTTGGCTTGTCTTACTCAGAAGCCATCAGCAGGGCTGGGCTTAAGGTGAACCCATGACTGGCCCCCATCTCTGGCTCAGTTTTGCCCTCCGAGGCCTGGGGGCTCTGTCCTCACAGCTGGAGGGGCTTTCAGAACATCTGGTGCCACAGCTCCCAACTCTCCCCAGCCAAGGATCCCGCACTCCCCAAAAGTCTTTCTACCAAGCACAGTTGCTGTGTAACTGCTCATTTCATTTTCCTAGTTTGTGTCGATCCAGGGCCTGGAGGAGCCCCTCAGAGCTGGGCAGCGGGCGCACTCACTGCGGGTCCCTCTGCGGTGAGGACGCCACAGGCAGCAGGCGTTTCTCTTCTGGACATGCACTTGTAAAATGACTTGTTTGGCCCTTTTTTACCCACTTGTGTTGGTTTCCTACAACAGGGTATTGAAGTACCAAGGACTAAAACAGCAGAAATATATCATTTCTCAGATCTGGGGGCCAGAAGTCTGAGAGGGAGGTGTGGGCACGTTAGGGGCGGCAAATGTCGGAATTAGCGGCAGGTCTGCAGAAAGCTCAGTTCTTGCCTCCTCAGAAGAAAGAATTCAACAGAGGGGTGTGAAGCAGAAGAAACCAAGGCAAATTTCAGAGCAGGAGTGAAAGTTTATTCAAAAGCTTGAGAGCAGGAAAGAAAGGCAAGTACAACTGGAAGAGACGCAAGCAGACCCCTTGAAGGATGAGTGCGGCGTTTGACCTTTGGATTCGGGGCCTGATTCCTTGGCTTACTTCTGAGGCCTCGTCCCTTCTCCATGCTTCTCCCATCAGGGTGGGCTGCCTGCTCCTTGGGTTTTGTCTCTTAATGCAGGCGCCTGAGGCTACTCGCCCAGTTTCTGAGATTGTATTGGAAGCTGATTACCAATTTCTTGTGTTTTTATCTGTTTGGGGAATCTCTTCTCCCTGGCTCCTGCAATCAATGATCATCTTCAGAGAGGTAGTGGGGTAACTGCTGAACTCTACCCAGTGATCGCCTGGTGCTCCTGGTGGGTGGCAGGGAGCCCTCTCCTGCCCGGCTGGTGCTTGACTAACCACTTACAACAGGAAGGGCACCAAGGGAGAATCCCCCACACCTCTCCCAGTGTCCAGAGCCGCCAGGGCGCCGAGGGAGAATCCCCCACACGTCTCCCAGCGTCCAGAGCCGCCAGGGCGCCGAGGGAGAATCCCCCACACCTCTCCCAGCATCCAGAGCCGCCAGGACCCCTCCGTGCAGTCCCCACCTCCACCTTCACGGGGCCATGGTCTCTGGGTCTGTGGCCCCTTCTCTTAGGACAAGTCAGTGGATTTCCAGCCCACCCTCAAACCAGGTGATCTCCCCTCGAGATCCTTCATTATATCAGCAAAGACCCTATTTCTAAATAAGGGCCCGTTCACAGGACTGGGTGTCACAGCTTGGACACCCCCTTTCGGATTTTCCCTTCAACTCATGACCCCCCACCAGTGAGCTGGAAGTCCTGCATGGACAGAGACCATTGCTGCCCTGCTCACATCATATCCTCAGAGGCTTCGCAACCGTTATTCAAACACATTTACTGAATGAATGTGTCCATTTAACTCAAAACGCTGAAGTTTGACCTTTTTCTCCTGTGTAGGTTAAGAGAAATTTCCACTATGCTTTCCAAAATACAGATGATTATTTCTTTGGGAATCTAAGTATCAGAAGCGCAAAAATAAGAAAGTGGCTTTTAAAAGGACTCAAAATGAGACCCACCGTGGCATTCATGCCGCGTCATAAATGCCAGCAGCATAGCCTCAACTTTTGCTTATTCCTTCCCAAACTTTTTATCCTAAATTGTGTATTATGCCAATTTTTCTAAATACATTGTTTGAGTTTCTTTTTTTTTTTTTTTTCAGTCACTGAAATTGTTTACATTTGGACATCTCCAAATTTGGGCCTGGCAGGGTGGCTTATGTCCATACTCCCAGCACTTTGGGAGGCTGAGGCAGGAGGATCACTTGAGCCTAGAAGTTTAAGACCAGCATAGGAAACATAGCAAGACTCTATCTCTACAAAAAAATGAAAGAAGCCTGGATGCAGTGGCTCATACCTGTAATCCCAGCACTTTGAGAGACTGAGGCAGGTGGGTCACCTGAGGTCAAGAGTTCAAGACCAGCCTGGGCAATATGGCAAAACCCCATCTCTACTAAAAATACAAAAATTATTTGGGCCTGTAATCCCCGCTCTGCAGGAGGCTGAGGCATGAGAATCACTGGAACCCAGGAGGAGGAGGTTGCAGTGAGCTGAGATTGTGCCACTGCACTCCTGCCTGGATGACAGAATGAGACTCTGTTAAGAAAGAGAGAGAGAGAGAGAGAGAGAAAGAAAGAGAGGGAGGGAGGGAGGGAGGGAGGGAGGAGAGAGAGAAAAGAAACAACCAGCGGGGCTTGGTGGTACACACCTCTAGTCCCGAGTACTCAAGAACCCTAGGTGATAGAATTACTGGAGCCCAGGAGTTTCAGGCTGCAGTGAGCTAGGATTGTGCCACTGCACTTCAGCATGGGCAACAGAGAGAGATCCTATGTCTAAAAGAAGAAAAAATAAAGAACTATTCTTTATTTGGAATGCCTCAGGTCCTGAATGCTCTGGGCAAAAAGTGTCTGTGTTGAAATATGCTAGTGACCCCTCTTCACATTCCAGCCCTCTAACCAACAGCCCCTTCTGACCTCACTCCCTTCTGTCGCCTTCCTGTACAGACCAGACTGGGCCCATAGCACAATGAATTGGGCCACATGATAGGTCTTGAAGGAATGAGGGTGGGATGCACACAGCACTCGGTTGAGTGGAGGAGGGGTGGACACTGAGAAAGAAATGTTAAAATCACACAACTGCAGCCTCATGAAACGCAATTGAAATCATTTTACATTGAAGGGGGATTTTCATAAAGTTCTTCTACAAATTTAAAACTCAGAAAAGACGAAAATTCCAGCTCTGGGTGGCTTTTATAGGCATTCTAAATTTCTCAAAATCAATGTGGAACGTCCAGTTCAATCTCGTTCATCTAGAACAATCCAATTCTATCAGAAAGATTTTACCTGTCATAAAATCTGAAAATAAGTATTTCATCTATAAAATAAGAAGTATATTTTAGCATTGTCCTAAGGATTAAATGAGATCACATATGTGAGGGGGGAACTGAAACTGTAAGCTCTGTAGTTATGGAAAGCTTGAAAACAAATTATTTTTACATATCATTTACAGATTTTTTTTTTTTTTGAGATGGAGTTTTGCTCTTGTTGTACAGGCTGGAGTGCAATGACAAAATCTCAGCTCACTGCAACCTCTGTTTCCATGTTGAAGCAGTTCTCCTGCCTCAGCCTCCCGGGTAGGTGAGATTACAGGCGCCCGTCACCACACCTGGCTAAGTTTTTATTTTTAGTAGAGACGGGGTTGGTCTCTACTAAAAATACAAAATTTGGGCAGGTTGGTCTTGAACTCCCAACCTCAAGTGATCCGCCCACCTCGGCCTCCCAAAGTGCTGGGATTACAGGCATGAGCCACCGCGCCTGGCCATGCCTCATACTTCTCTACGGCTTAAATATTTTTTATTGATCGATGAATAATATAAATAGTGGTGGACTGGTAAGTGGTTGACAACCAACTTTCCCAGGGGATGAAAACAAGACCTGATTTGTAGCATTTGCCAATTGCTGTGGTATAAATACTACCACCAGGGCCAGTTTCAAGTTGCCAAAATGATACCACTGATTCATTGTATTTCATGCAGCTGCATCCCTGCAACTGTGAAGAGCCCACAGAGTCAGTCTCATGACTCAGGAGCCGACTCTGGTTCATCATGGATATACATGATGCACCTACGTTATTCATCATCTTTTTTCTTTCTTTTGTAAAAAGAAGTATGCACTTGTTGAAGAAAATTTTAAAACATACAAAAACAAAGAAAAATTTTCATCATTCTGCATCTTGCAAATATCTCCTTCCTATCTTTTGGTGAGTAGTGTTTTACTCTTTTAGGCACACCTCCATGTTTATATACTCTAGCAAAAATACAATAGTGGGATATTGTATTTATGCAAACAAAAGTGTATGAAGGCTTTTATATGTTTATGAAGACCTCTAAATGTTTATTTAGAAACAAAATGTCATTGCAACCTAACATCATCTGTTAAAAATAAAGGGAAAGTGGGGATTTCCACCAAGATGGCCAAAGAGGAGCAACTCCAGTCCACAGTTCCTAGAGAGCGATGCAGAAGGCCAGTGACCTCTGCATTTCCAACTGAGGTACCAGGTTCATCTCATTGGGATGGGTTATACAGTGGGTGCAGCCCAAAGAAGGGAAGCTGAAGCAGGGTGAGGCATCACCTTGCCCAGGAAGTGCAAGGGCCAGAGAACTCCCTCTCCTAGCCAAGGGAAACCACTAGGGACTTTTTCTGACACTCTGTCACTCTGGCTCAGACACTGCACTTTTCCCACGGTCTTCACAACCGCAGACCAGGCAATTCCCTCCAGTGCTTACAACACCAGCACCCAGGTTTCCAGCACAAAAGTGGGTGGGTGTTTTAGGTGCAGCAGTTTTTTTTTTCCTCATACCCCAGTGGAGCCTGGAACACCAGAGAGACAGAACCACTCATTCCCCTGAAAAAGGGGGCTGAAGCCAGGGAGCCAAATGATCTGGCTTGGCAGGTCCCACCCCTACACCCAAACTAAGCAAGCTAAGATCCATGGGCTTGAAATTCTCACGGCCAGCACAGCAGTTTGAGCTCGACCTGGGACATTGGAGCTTGGTGGGGGGAGGGGCTTCCACCATTGCTGAGGCTCGGGTAGGCGATTTTAACCTCACCTGTGTAAACAAAGTCGCCAGGAAGTTTACATAACAACTGGGCGGAGCCCATGGCAACTCATCAACGCCTCTGCAGGCAGGCTGTCAATAGACTCCCTTCTTGCTGGGCAGGGCATCTCTGAAAAAAGGCAGCAGCCCATCATTGACTTATAAATAAAGCCCCACCCCCTTCCTGGGACAGAACACCTGGGAAAACAGGCCGATGTGGGTTCAGCTTCAGCAGACTTAAACATCCCCGCCCAGCAGCTCTGAAGGGAGCAACTAATCTCCCAGCACAGTGCTTGAACTCTGATAAGGGACAGATTGCCTCCTCAAGTGGTTCCCTGATCCCTGTGTATCCTGACTGGGAGACACCTCAGACGGGAGAGCTACATCTGGCATCTGGCAGGTACACTTCTGGGTCAAAGCTACCAGAGTAAGGAACAGGCAGCAATCTTTGCTGTTCTGCAGCCCCCGTGGGCGATTCCCAGAGGCTGGAGTGGACCTCCAGCAAAATCCAGCAGACCTGCAGCAGAGGGGCCTAACTATTAGAAGGAAAACTAACAGAAAGAAATAGTTTCAACATCAACAGAAAGGATGTCCACTCAGAGACCTCATCTAAAGGTCATCAACTTCAAAGACCAAAGTAGATAAATCCATGAAGATGGGAAGAAACCAGCAAAAAAAAGCTGATATCTCCAAAAACCAGAATGCCTCTTCTCCTCCGAGGGATTGCAACTTCTCGGAGAAGAAGATGGAGAATGAGTTTGACAAATTGACAGAAACAGGCTTCAGAAGGTGGGTAATAAATAACAAACTTCTCAGAGCTAAAGGAACATGTTCTAATTCAATGCAAGGAAACTAAGAACCTTGAGAAAAGGTTAGACAAAATGCTAACTAGAATAACCAGTATAGAGAAGAACATAAAAGACTTGATGGAGCTGAAAAACACATCACGAGAACTTCGTGAAGCATACACAAGTTTCAATAGCCAAATTCGATCAAGCAGAAGAAAGGATATCAGAGATTGAAGATCATCTCAATGAAATAAAGCAAGAAGGCAAGATTAGAAAAAAAAGAAAGAAAAGAAATGAACAAAGCCTCCAAGAAATATGGGATTATGAGAAAAGAGCAAATCTACGTTTGATCAGTGTACCTGAAAGTGCTGGGGAGAACAAAACCAAGTTGGAAAATACTCTTCAGGATATTATCCATGAGAATTTCCCCAACCTAGCAAGGCAGGCCAACATTCAACTGCAGGAAATACAGAGAACACCACAAAGATATTCCTCAAGAAGAGCAACCCCAAGACACGTAATTGTCAGATTCACCAGGGTTGAAATGAAGGAAAAAATGCTAAGGGCAGCCAGAGAGAAAGGTCGGGTTACCCACAAAGGGAAACCCATCAGACTCACAGCGGATCTCTCAGCAGAAACTCTACAAGCCAGAAGAGAGTGGAGGCCAATATCCAACATCCTTAAAGAATTTTCAACCCAGAATCTCATATCCAGCCAAACTAAGTTTCATAAGTGAAGGAGAAATAAAATCCTTTACAGAGAAGCAATTGCTGAGAGATTTCATCACCACCAGGCCTGCCTTACAAGAGCTCCTGAAGAAAGCACTAAACAGGGACAGGAACAACCAGTACCAGCCACTGCAAAAACGTACCAAATTGTAAAGACCATCAACACTATGAAGGAACTGCATCAACTAACAAGCAAAACAACCAGTTAGCATCAAAATGGCAGGATCAAATTTACACATACAAATATTAACCTTAAATATAAATGGGCTAAATGCCCCAATCAAAAGACACAAGCTGGCAAATTGGATATAAAGTCAAGACCCATCGGTGTGCTATATTCAGAAGACCCATCTCATGTGCAAAGACACACATAGACTCAAAATAAAGGGATGGAGGAAGATTTACCAAGAAATGGAGAGCAAAAAAAAGCAGAGATTGCAATCCTAGTCTCTGACAAAACAGACTTTAAACCAACAAAGATCAAAAGAGACAAAGAAGGACATTACATAATGGTAAAGGGATAAATGCAAGAAGAAGAGCTAACTATCCTAAATATATATGCACCCAATATAGGAGCACCCAGATACATAAAGAAAGTTCTTAATGACCTACAAAGAGACTTAGACTCCCACACAATAACAGTGGGAGACTAACACTCCACTGTCAATATTAGATCAAAAAGACAGAAAATTAACAAGAATATCCAGGACTTGAACTCAGATCTGGACCAAGCAGACCTAACAGACATCTACAGAACTCTCCACCCCAAATCCACAGAATATACATTCTTCTCAGCATCACATCACACCTACTCTAAAATTGACCACATAATTGGAAATAAAACACTCCTCAGCAAATGCAAAAGAATGGAAATTATAATGAACAGTCTCTCAGACCACAGTACAATCAAATTAGAACTCAGGATTAAGAAACTCACTCAAAACCGCACAACTACATGGAAACTGAACAACCTGCTCCTGAATGACTACTGGGTAAATAATGAAATGAAGGTAGAAATAAAGATGTTCTTTGAAACCAATGAGAATGAAGATACAACATACCAGAATCTCTGGGACACATTTAAAGCAATGTCTAGAGGGAAAGTTATAGCAATAAATGCCCAAAAGAGAAAGGAGGAAAGATCTAAAATTGACACCCTAATGTCACAAGTAAAAGAACTAGAGGAGCAAGATCAAACAAATTCAAAAGCTAGCGGAAGGCAAGAAATAACTAAGAGCAGAACTGAAGGAGATAGACACACACACAAAAAAAAAAAAAAAAAAACCTTCAAAAAAAATCAATAAATCCAGGAGCTTGTTTTTTTAAAAAAAATCAACAAAATAAATAGACCACTAGCTAGACTAATAAGAGAGAAGAATCAAATAGATACAATAAAAAATGATAAAGGGGATATCACCACTGATACCACAGAAATACAAACTACCATCAGAGATTACTAGAAACACCTCTATGCAAATAAACCAGCAAATCTAGAAGAAATGGATAAATTCCTGGACGCTTACACCCTCCCAAGACTAAACCAGGAAGAAGTTGAATCCCTGAGTAGACCAATAACAAAGTCTGAAATTGAGGCAGCAATTAATAGCCTGCCAACCAAAAAAAGTCCAGAACCAGATGGGTTCACAGCCGAATTCTATGACAGAAACAAAAAGGAGCTGATAACATTCATTCTGAAACTATTCCAAACAATGAAAAAAGAGGGAATCCTCCAGAACTCATTTTATGACACCAACATCATCCTGATACCAAAACTGGCAGAGACACAACTAAAAAAGAAAATTTCAGGCCAATATCCATGATGAACATTGATGCAAAAATCCTCAATAAAATACTGGCGAACCAAATCCAACAGCACATGAAAAAGTTTATCTGTCACCATCAAGTCAGCTTCATCAGTGGGATGCAAGGCTGGTTCAACATATGCAAATCTATAAATGTAATCCATTACATAAACAGAACCAAAGACAAAACCACATGATTATCTCAATAGATGCAGAGAAGGCCTTCAACAAAATTCAACAGCCTTTTATGTTAAAAACACTCAATAAACTAGGTATCAATGGAACGTATCTTAAGATAATAAGAGCCATTTATGACAAACCCACAACCAAAATCATACTACATGGGCAAAAACTGGAAGTATTCCCTTTGAAAACAGTCACAAAACAAGGATGCCCTCTCTTACCACTCCTATTCAGCATAGTATTGGAAGTTCTGGCCAGGGCAATCAGGCAAGAAAAAGAAAGAAAGTATATTCAATTAGGAAAAGAGGAAGTTAAGTTGTCTCTATTTGCAGGCGACATGATTATATATTTAGAAGACCCCGTCGCCTCAGGCCAAAATCTCCTTAAGCTGATAAGCAACTTCAGCAAAGGCCCAGCATACAAAATCAATGTGAAAACATCACAAGTATTCCTATACACCAATAATAGACAAACAGAGAGCCAAATCATGAGTGAACTCCCATTCACAATTGCTACAAAGAGAATAAAATACCTAGGAATACAACTAACAAGGGATGTGAAAGACTTCTTCAAGGAGAACTACAAACCACTGCTCAAGGAAATAAGAGAGGACACAAATGGATGAAAAAACATTCCATGCTCATGGTTGGGAAGAATCAATATTGTGAAAATGCCCATACTGCTCAGAGTAATTTATAGATTCAATGCTATCCTCATCAAGCTACTGTTGACCTTCACATAATTGGATAAAAACCACCTTACACTTCATATGGAACTAAAAAAGAGCCTGCATAGCCAATACAATCCTGAGCCAAAAAAGCAAAGCTGGTGGCATCCCGCTACCTGACTTCAAACTAGACTACAAGTCTACAGTAATCAAAACAGCGTGGTACTGGTACCAAAACAGAGATATAAACCAATGGAACAGAACAGACACCTTAGAAATAATGCCACACATCTACAACCATCTGATCTTTGACAAACCTGACAAAAACAAGCAATGGGGAAAGGATTCCCTGTTTAATAAATGGTGTTAGGAAAACTGGCTAGCCATATGTAGAAAGCTGAAACTGGATCCCTTCCTTACACTTTATACAAAAATTAACTCTAGATGGATTAAAGATATAAACATAAGACCTAACTCCATAAAAACCCTAGAAGAAAACCTAGGCAATACCATTCAAGACATAGGCATGGGCAAGGACTTCATGACTAAAACACCAAAAGCAGTGGCAACAAAGGCCAAAATAGACAAATGGGATCTAATTAAACTTAAGAGCTTCTGCGCAGCAAAAGAAACTATCATTAGAGTGAACCAGCAACCAACAGAATGGGAAAAAAATGTTGCAATCTACCCGACAAAGGGCTAATATCTGTAATCTACAAAGAACTTAAATGTACAAGAAAAAAACAACCCCATCAAAAAGTGGGCGAAGGATATGAACAGACGCTTCTTAAAAGAAGACATTTATGCAGCCAACAAACATATGAAAAAAAGCTCATCATCACTGGTCGTTAGAGAAATGCAAATCAAAACCACATTGAGATACCATCTCATGCCAGTTAGAATGGCAATCATTAAAAAATCTACAGACAACAGATGCTGGAGAGGATGT
>CAUYLG010054339.1:0-92498 GCA_963573385.1 Cacajao melanocephalus
TTATCCATTCCCTGCAACCTACGCCTCCCTGGGTTCAAGAGTTTCTGCCTGCCTCAGCCGCCTGTGTAGCTGGGACTAAAGGCATTCACCACCACAACCGGTTTTTTTTTTTTTTTTTTTTTTTTTTTTTTAGTAGAGACAAGGTTTCACCATCTTTGGCCAGGCTGATCTCAAACTCCTGACCTCAAGTGATCTGCCTGCCTCGGTCTCCTCCCAAAGTGCTGGGATTACAGGCATGAGCCACCACGCCTGGACCACCTTCCTTGCTTTTTTCCTTCTTTCGTGTACATTTCACCATCTAACACACTATGTATTTTACATATTTATTGTGTTCATTGTCTATCTCCCCTACTTTATTCACAAGCTCCTTGGTTGGGATGGGGGGTTGTTTTTAGTAGCACCCGTAGCACCTAGGACAGGACCAGATACATACTAGGTGCCCAATAAATAAATGTGGAGTGAACAGATGAATTGACTCAATGATAAAGGTATGGGAATCAAGGATCTCAAAAGTGGCAACCACTCTTGAGGGGCAGGCAGTGAGACCCAGCTAGTGCCCAGCTTTCTGTCCTCTCTCTACTGGGGTAGGGGCTGGTCATTTCCTCCTTTCTGGTGGAATACTCTGGGAACCTAGTTTCCTCTAGGTATGAATTGATATAAAAGTAAGTAGACTAGCTGGCACGATGCCTGTGTCCCAGCTACTTCATAGGCTGAGGTGGGAGGATCACTTGTGCCCAGGAGTTTCAGACCAGACCGGGCAACACAGCAAGACCTCATCTCAAAAAACAAAAGTAGATGGAATACTCCCCCATCTCCTTGCTTCCTCTCCCACAAGAAAGGATGAAGTACGCCCTCACGGTAGGCAGTATGGGTAGGAGCTCTTCCTTAAAACTGGCAACTGGGGTTGTTTGTGACGCTATTAGGCAGGATAGGAGTTAGACTAGCAGGAAAGAGTTACCAAAAGTTAGGAAATGAAGTAAAGGAATGCGGTATCTTCTCCTCTCAAAGCTAACAGAATTAAATGTACTCATTGCGTGCCTTCCTCTACCTCTTCCCGAAAGGTCAGCAACAGACCTTCAGAACTCCAGACCTCATTCCTCCCCAGTTTCCCTTCTCCACTCCCCTTTATCCCTTTTCCACCTCCCTCAGCTCAACGCCATTTGCTGGGGCCAAAACAGAGGATCAGCTCCACACGTACCCAGGGAATATTAAGCCCGGTTGAGAGGGAAGAGCTGGCTTCTGACGCATGGCCCAATCACCTTTGGGCAGTGTGGTGGAAGGGAAAGGCTGGGGCTTCAGGCCAGTCCTGGTTCTGAAGTTGGTCAACTTCTCTGAGCCTCAGCTTTCTCATCTGTTAAACAGGGCTAATAATATCTGCTTTGTAGCATGTGCAAGTTGGAAATGGCTCATTGGCACAGAGTAGCCACTTATTTTTATCTTATTTTTTTAAAAAAAAATACTTTCTTACATAGCACAGGGTAGGCACTTAATAGTGTTATCATTATTATTATTATTTTGAGACAGAGTCTCACTCTATTGCCCAGGCTGGAGTGCAATGGCACAATCTCAGATCACTGCAACCTCTGCCTCCCGAGTTCAAGCAATTTTCCTGCCTCAGTCTCCCTAGTAGCTGGGATTACAGGTATGCGCCACCATACCTGGCTAATTTTGTATTTTTAGTAGAGACAGGGTTTCACCATGTCGGCCAGGCTGGTCTCGAACTCCTGACCTCAGGTGATCTGCCTGCCTCAGCCTCCCAAAGTGCTGGAATTGCAGGCGTGAGCCACTGCACCCTGCTTATAGTATGATTATTATTCTCTGGGCTCCAAAAGGCCCTCACTTTCATCCCCATGGATAAGGAAGAGCCTTTCCTCCCATCATTCTCCATCTGGAACTTTCTTTCTTTCTTTTTTTTTGAGACAGGGTCTCACTGTCACCCAGGCTGGAGTGTAGTGGCATGATCTTGGCTCACTGCAACCTCCACCTTCCGGGTTCAAGCGATTCTCCTGCCTCAGCCTCCCAAGTAGCTGGAATTATAGGCACTCGACACCACGCCCACTTAATTTTTTGTATTTTTAATAAAGACCAGGTTTCACCATGTTCACCAGGCTGGTCTCGAACTCCTGACCTCAGGCTATTCCCCTGCCTTGGCCTCCCAAAATGCTGGGATTACAGGCACGAGCCACCACGCCTGACCATCTGGAACTTTCATCTGGACAAGAGAAACAGTTTCCCTACTGGCTTCTCTGCCTCCAGTCTCACCCTGCTCCAATCCAACCTCTACACTCTGCCAGAATTCTTTTTCTAAAACTCAATTCACTGTTGAAAATTCCTCCAAAGTTCCCCCACTGCCTACCAGGACACAGCAAGCAAGTGATTAAGAGTTTGGGCTCAGTGTCAGACTTGGGTTTGAAACTTAGCTCTGTCACTTTCTAGCTGTCTTTCTCAGGCCAAGTTACTTCGCATCTCCGAGCCTCCATTTCCTCATCTGAAAAATGGGATAACAGTACTTGCTTCACGTGGTTATTGTAAAGAAGAAACAAGGCAATCAGTATAAAGCATTTGGCACATGAGAGATGCTAGCTATGCCTATTATCATGACAACGTGATAGTTCTTGAGCACAGCATGCAAAGCTGTCTGTAGGAGACAGACAACAGGACGAACTTCCCAACTTGCCGAGAAGGACTGTGAGAATGAAGCATCAGGCCTGCCTCTCCAGCCTTGCTTCCCGCAGCCCTCCGCCTTCCGCATGAGCCCCGCACCTTGGTGAGGAAGCACTCACTCACCGCCTCCCAGGCTGAGTCTCCTTTCGGTGCTTTTGCATGTGCTGCTCTTGCCGCCTAGAATGCTTTCTCTCCTTGCCCACCTGGCAAACTCCAACTCACCAGTCGAGACCTAGTTCAGGGTGGGCGCGGTTGCTTACACCTGTAATCCCAGCACTTTGGGGGGCCAAAGCAGGAGGATCACCTGAGGTCAGGAGTTTGAGACCAGCCTGGGCAACATGGTGAAACCGTCTCTACTAAAAATACAAAAATGAGCTGGGCGTGGCAGCATGCACCTGTAATCCCAGCTACTCTGGAGGCTGAGGCAGGTGAATCGCTTGAACCCGGTAGGTGTAAGTTGCAGTGAGCTAAGACTGCCCCACTGCACTTCAGCCTGAGCAGAGCAAGACTCTATCTCAAAAAAAAAAAAAAAAAAAGACCTAGTTCAAGGCTTCTATCCTCTGAGAAGACTTCCTAGACCCTCAAGCAGGGTCTACCACGTCCTCACGCTTCACCATCCATCGGGGTTAAGAGCCACAGGCCTTAGAATCAGGCTGCCTGAATTGGAATCCTAGCTCTGCCACTTGCTAGCTGGGTGACCTTGGGCAAGTTACTTCACCCCTCTGGGCCTCAGTTCCCTGATCTGGAAAATGGGGGTGATGACAATAGTATCTATCTGATAAGGTGGTTGTGAGGAGTAAACAGGTTACTATATACAAAGGATTTGCTCCCACATTTGGCACAGAGTAAATGCCTGGTAAGGGTAAGCCACCATAATTCTTTCTCCAGCCTCTTTTGTCCTCCAGGGCAGGGCTCAGTCTGAATATCTGTCTCCCTCAGCAGGCTGTGAATTTGGAGGGCTGAGGCTAGAGCTGATTCAGTTTGTGTTCCCAGGTCTTAACCCCAGCACAGGGCTGGCGTAGGACAGACATGCGGCACCTCTGCCTGGGTGGGCAGTCATGAAAGCTCTCCTAATGTGCCAGGCTCTGTGCCGAAGCCCTGATATGTACCATCTCATTTGTTCCTTAGGATAATCCGATGAGCTGGGTGCTAATGTTCTTCCCATTTCATAGATTAGGAAATTAAGGCCCAGAAGTGAGTGCCTTCGGGCCATAGTAAGAGAGCAAACAGCAGAGCCAAGGTCCAACCCTCTGAGCCTCAGTTTCCCCATGTATGCAATGGGACGATAGCTGTTCTTCCCACCTCTTGGGTTAACTATGTGAATTAATATATGTAAATATAAGAGACAACAAGATGGGGCTCGTGTCCTCCCTACCAACCGGGTAATGCTTTGTCTAGGACAAAACAACTTTTCTGGAGGTGAAACTGAGGAGTAGCTGAGACTCAAACTGCCCAAGGCCCCAATTTACCCCTCTCCCTAGGGTTTGTCTGGAGCCTGGGGCTAATTCAGCAACCTCTCCCCTCTCCTGGGCCCACTGCCAGCCCCTCCACCCGTTTCTCCCACCCATTGCCACTGGAAGACAATGGTGGGCAGGCCCGGCCTTTGTGAGAGGGGTCAGGCCAGTTAATCTGGGGCTGGCTTGGGGAGGGGCATGTAGGGGGACCAGGGGAAGGGAGTGGGGGCTGTATGTGGGGTGACGGGGGCGGGGGGGAACAGACGACAGCGGGTTGGTGAGAGGACGTTGGAGGCAGGGGGCCTGAGAAGTAAAAGCTTGAAACAGGCTTTGGGGAGCGTTTCCTCCGAATGTAGATTTGAGCTCCTATTAAACTTGCCAAAAATTTGTGTTAGCTAATGGATTCTTAATTCTGTCTAAAATGAGAGAGGGAAAATTATGCCATTCATCTTGTATTGGTTTGAAATTACATCTGACACCTAATCGATCATACTGTGGAACATTAACTCTTTGGAAGAGACCCAACTTTTTCTCTCTCCCTCGCTTTCCAGGGCTCTGGAGCCACCCCCCACCCCTGATTCCTTCTTTTGTATTTCATTAACTAAGCAAAGCTCTGGCTGTCTCTGGGGGTGAGGGGGTGGGAGTTGGGTAAAGGGTTCATTTGAACCAAGGGAGATAACCAGGCCCCCCATTCCTTTGCCAATATATAGTCAGAGTCCACACTTCCAACCTTCAATTGACCTCCTCTCTCCTCCTGTTTTTCCCAAGCATTCGGAGATGTGGAAATGCAGAATGGAGGCACTGGGGTGTGGGGTGACCTCAGAGCCACCTTGGGGGCACCAGGGAGAGGCTGGAGCCAGGTAAAGCTGAGCTGGCACCTGGGGCTGGGGCAGGGGCCATGGCAGGGGGCTCACCTGCGACTTGCCTGGCAGATGGGTGAGGAGGAGGAAGGCAGATGACAATAGCTTTGCCTCTGGGGATCCTGATGAGCTCCAACTGAAAACCCCAACCCCAGACCTGCTTTTCCAGGAGGAAGACTTTTTGGCAGCAGGGAGAACCCACTGGAGGCCGACAGACCTGGGCTGGGATCCTGGCTTCACTCCTGACAAGCTGTGTGACCTTGGACAAGTTATATAAGGCCTCTGAGTCTCAGTTTCCTTCTCTGTCAGAGCAGAATAATAATGCCACAGCACAGCGCTGAGCCGAGGACTAAATGACATAATCTATGTAAAACCAGGATGGAGCCTGGCACACAGTAGGTGCCCAGTAAAGGTGACAAGTCAGAGTCCAGATCTCCACGACCTCTCCCTGCTTCTGAGGCTTCCCCATTCCCTCTCACTCCCCTTCCTCTCTCCGGCTTCCCACTGCCTAATCCTTCCTTGAAGGTAGATCAAGAGCTGAGAAGCCACAAGGTCAGGCCAGGCCATGGGGGCCAGCCAATGCTTCCTCCTAAGATGGGAAGGAAGGAAGCCTGGGCCCCTGGGGCTCTACAGGGACCCTTGCCGCCTTCCTCCCTAGAGTTCTTCTGTCTCCTCCAAGTTGTGGGGGTTGTCTCCCGCAGGGAGGGCCCTCTCAGCAATCCCCAACCTGCCTAGAAGGTAGAGTCTCTTAAGGAAGGGGAACTCTAGGAGGTGAGACCAGGAGGGGACCTCCACTGGGGAAGAGAGCCACTTGCTTTTACTAGGGCACCTCTGACCTCTGCCTGTGGTTCTGAAGGGCTCCTGTCTCTAATTTGAACATCCCATAATTTTACAGGAGAGAGGTGGATTGGGCTGGGAGTGGCCTGACTGTCAAGAGCAAGGGAGAGCAAAGGGAAATAGGTGTGAGTGAGAGGGGAGGGGCATCCCCATCTCTATTATCTCTATTTCCCAGGAGACGCCATGGCTTCTCCTTTGGGCTGGCTTTGGACACTAGGGAAAAAGAAAGTTACAAGGCCTTCCAGCTCCTCATTATGGGGTCGCCATGGAAGGAAGGTGACGTGCAGCTAACCTCTAGCACAGGACAGCAAGAAAAACTGAGATGCCTCTTTCACAAAAATGTGGGCAGCCTTAGACCCTCTTAGAACAGACTTCACTCTCAAAAGGCACCTACAAATGCCTGAATGAACACATGGGCGGGCGAAGGGCCTTGGATGGTTTAAGCAACCAGTCAAGGTCACACTAGGAATCATGAGCTCCTATCAGATAACTATCCTAGGTATAGGAAAGAATGGCCTAGAATGCCCCAACTGTATTCCTGGACTTTGTGGAGGAGGCCCAATACAGGGACTAGGAATGATGAGGAAGTCTCACTTTACAGAGGAGGCTCCTAGGACTCAGAAAGGGAGGTACAATAGGCCAGGGCCATGGGGTAAGGCAGGAAGCTCAGAACTGGGGCCTCTGACTCTCAGTCCAGTGCTCTTCTCCACCTCCACCATAAACCTGAAGGGACATTTTCAGCCACTTGTCCAGTCCCAGCAGAGCCTATAAGGGGCTGGAGTTTTGGGAGGCAGTGGGAGAGCTGCTCAAAGAGGCTTTCCTTGAGAAGAGAGGAGGGGCTGGGGAGGCTTCTTAATCCATCTCCTGCCCCAACATACACATCGACACACAATGGCAGAAATTTTATTTCCAAATGTCTCTTCTCCGGGGAGCTCGCTGTTTCCCAGGAGACGCTGGGTAGAGATGCCCCTTCCTGCCAGCTTCCCTGGCAGCCACTAGGCGGCCGTGGCTTCATCTTTTGCCTGAAGACGCCACAGTGTGGGTCCCATGCGATTTGTATTAACAGGAAGTGGAGCTGAGGGCTACAGATGCTGAGGATAGGGCAAGCCAGCCAGGGGTGGGTGGGCAGCCGGGCCAGCGGGTAGACTGAGGCAGCCACACACAGATCCACATTGATCAAAGGTCCTGGGCAGCTTCGCAAGCCTAGATACACTAGCTAACCTGATTCTGGCTACCAAAGGGGGAAAAATGCTCCCTGGCATCTTTTTTTCCCCAAACTGGAAATGTTTTTATTGTGTTTTCCCTGTCAATATAAAGGTAATGCATGACTGGTGTAAAAATAGGGAGTTCTAACAAAAGGGAATGAACAAAAGCCCCAGACTCAAATTTTAGGATGTCTTTTCCCATAGGAAATTAATTAGCCTCTGACTGAAGAGTCTAGGGGAAGAGTCTGCTGTATTCAGGAAGGAGAGTAGGAAGTATCATGACACTGTGGAATGCTCTAGAATCTAGGAGACGCTCCTGCAGCGACACCCTGGTATTGGAGAGGCTGCTGTGTGAATTAGTCTGTTGCCCCCAGATCAGTAGTACCAGAGTGGGTTATCGTTGCTTTTTTTCTCTTGAGATGGATTCTTGCTCTGTCGTCCAGGCTGGAGTGTGCAGTGGCACGATTTCAGCTCACTGCAACTTCCGCCTCCATGGTTCAAGGAATTCTTATGCCTCAGCCTCCCGAGTAGCTGGGATTATAGGTGCGTACCACCACACCAGGTTACTTTTTCTATTTTCAGTAGAGACAAGTTTTCACCATGTTAGCCAGGCTGGTCTTAAAGTCCTGCCCTCAGGTCATCCACCAGCCTTGCCTCCCAAAGCGCTGGGATTACAGACATGAGCCACCGCACCCAGCCTTAGTGGAGTTCTTTCCATCCTGTGTTTTTTCCATACACCCACCTGCTGGGTGCACCATGCTGCCCCACTGTGGTCGCCCAGTAAACGTGGGTTGCAAGAATAATGAATTTACAGAAGAGGAAACAGGCCCTGAGATAGACACTGAGTCGCCAGAGAGACCCAGATCACATTCACAAGCACAACAGGTATAAATTAAACAGTCTAAATTCCCCACCAGCTCCCTCTTTCCCAGGGCTGAGGGGGACCAATGGTTGGAGTCTATGTAAGAAATTTTCCAGGTCTGGCCCTTGGACAGGACAGGGTTGAGGCACTAGACGGAGACTGTCAGGGATTGTGGGGAGAGAGGCCCCAAGGAGAGAGGGACAGGAGTAGTGAAGAGCCTGGTGTAAATGTAGATATTAAATCCGTGCAATGCCAATGAGGTAGAGAGCAGTTTTGCTCCTCTACTGTGATAAGGGCGCAGCTCTGGCTGGAAGGTCTGAGGTCATCTTCCAGTTAAGCAGAGATTTAAGCATAGGAGAAGACTCACCTCCCTCAAGGAATCCATCCAAAACAGCAGCAGGGATACAGGCCAGCCCCTCATCTCCCTTTCTTCTTCTTGCCAGAGGAGTTAAGTAGAGTCCTGCCATCTACACATTACAAATTACCCCATTTAGCCATTGAACAACTGGCTTATACCTATTGTACAGAGGGATAAACCATGGCTAAGAAAGGTAAAGTGACTTGCCCAGGCCACAAACCAAGTGGCAGAACTAAGAAGATGTTCCATTCTCAGTTCTGGCCCCCAGATGCTCCTTCTACTAAGGTCTCAGTACTTGGTTTGGGCGTGGGGTGGGCACACCCTGCTGGATTCCAGGGAACAGGTAATCTCCCTCACACGGACTCCTGGCCTTCCTTTGAGCTCAGGTCCTTGCAGGGTGTCCTGTGTTGGTTGGGTCCAGACCCTGCCCCCGCCTCTATTGAGAACTGTACTGAGAAGATGCCCAGGGAGGCACATAAGACACGTATCAGCAGGTCTTGACACACGTGATCAACGCTCCTCAGAGATGTCACATTTCCCGTTTTGCCAAGGCTTGTTCTCCTGAAGTTTTCAGTCCTCCACTGTATTCTTCCCCCACCCCAACCTTTCCGTATCCTTCCGGAGAAGGCGCAAAACCTTTGCTGAGGGCAGGCCCGAGGCAGGGTGTACGCGGCCCAGAGCCGGCACCTTGCGAACAAGCACCGACAGACACTGCTCCGCACCCCCTTGGGGTCCTCCCCTCCCCTCCCCGCCCACCCAGAGAGCAGAAGCCGGGCCGGTCCTCCCTCCCTCCCTGCCCTGCCTGGCCAGCCACAGCAGGGTGGCCTGAGGAGCCGCTGGGGGCGAGGGCTGGGGAAGAGGCCTGCAGATGCCGCCTCCGCCCCCCTTCCTTGTCCGGGGCCCCCATGGTGTCGGGGAGCAGGAGGAATCAATCAGGATAATGAAGCCGCAGCCTGCCACGCACTGCGGGGGCACTGAGGAGCGGGGGCCGGTGCCAAGTCCGCCAGACGGTTCGGAGGAGCCGAGCACGGCGCGGCCCGGCGGCGGCGGCGGCAATGGCGGAAACCCGGAGCCCGCGCGCGAAGGCCGGACGCAACTCCGCGCAGGCCCCTGGCAACCGCGCCTTGGCAACCGGGACGCCGGAGAGAAATCTTAAAGCTGCAGCGCCTCTTTCCCTGCCATTGATGTCGCCGCCAGGGCCGTGCGGGGAACGGTTGCTGGTGGGAGTCAAGCTCTGTGCCTCTCGGGAATTGGGGGGCCGACACTTAACTTATTTATTTGAGACGGAGTCTCGCTCTGTCGCCCAGGCTGGAGTGCAGTTGCGCGATCTCGGCTCGCTGCAACCTCTGTCTCCCGGGTTCAAGCGATCCTCCTGCCTCAGCCTCCCGAATAGCTGGGATTACAGGCGCCCTCTACCACGCCCGGCTAGATTTTTTTGCATTTTTAGTAGAGACGGGGTTTCACCATGTTGGCCAGGGTGGTTTTGAACTCCTGACCTCAAGTGATCTGCCCGCCTCAGCCTCCCAAAGTGCTAGGATTACAGGCGTGAGCCACCGTGCCCGGCCTCATTTATTAAATATGTGTTGATCTTACGTACCCGAGCACAGGCTAGACACTAGGGAGGGGAATGGTGGGTGATTAGAAATGAACAAGAGCCTGCCAAGAGGAGTTCACAGTCTAGCGCGCAAGGCAGACCAGAATGGCTGAGGTGAGCAGAGCCCTGTGTTACTCAGGATAAAAGGACTTGGCTGGAGGGCAAAGGGGGGTGTTATTAAATATTCCTGCAGCACCTGCCTTGCTCCAGGCCGTGGGTTGGACACTTCTTTCCTGGGCTGTGTTATTATTCCAAAGGCCCCGTGACTTGCGTATTATTATTACCCCTATTATTGATCCCATTTTAAAGATGAAGAATTAGAGGCCCACAGAGGTGAAGGGACTTAGCCAAAAATCTCATTTTATTTTTTGGAGAATAAAACTGGGTCAGTCCTATGACCATAGGACTCCTGATTCTGGCCAATTCTCATTATGCATGATGTCTGCCAAGTCAGACCTGAGTGAGGACTTCCAATATAAATTGTGTAAGAAGTGAGAAAAGAGAAAGGGCAGCTGAAAGAAGAGATGGGCACTTCATCCTTCTGCTGCCCACTACCCTGATCCTGCCTGCCCCTAACCTCATGGGCAGGGCTGGATGTGAACAGAGGACTAGATGAGGTGACCTCCAGACACCCTCTGGTTCTGTGATATGATAGATCCTGCCTGAAGTCCAGGCACTGTGCCACCCTTCTGGGCAGCAGTAGTTGGCAGGGGGCTGCAAGCTGGGGGAGATTCCAGGCATCTGAAACAAGGGATCAGAGTTGGTGGGGTAGAATAAGAGGGGTGGTAAGGGGGCTTTGGCAAAAGAAAGCTAGAGTCAGTATCACTAAAAATTCTGGGCCTCATCATCCGTTCTCTTCACCTTTCTTTTTCGGCACATCCATTCAGGCAAAAAAAACTGTGCTAGGGCCTGGGGTAGGCTCAGAGGCTGTTGGTGAGGCAAATAGCATGTTGGCTTTGGAGCCAAGCTCATCTGGTTTCAAATCCCAGTTCTGTCATTTACCAGCTATGTGACTTTGGGTAGGTGACTCAATCTCCCTGAGCCTCAGATTCCTTGTCTATAGAATAGAGAGGCATGAATACCTACATCTCAGGGTTATTGTAAATTTTTTTTTTGAGATGGAGTTTCGCTCTTGTTGCCCAGGCTGGCGTGCAATGGCACGATCTCAGCTAACTGCAACCTTCGCCTCCCGAGTTCAAGTGATTCTCCTGCCCCAGCCTCCTGAGTAGCTGGGATTACATGCGCCTGCCACCACGCCCAGCTAATTTTTTGTGTTTTTAGTGGAGATGCAGGGTTTTGCTATGTTGGCCAGGCTGTTCTCAAACTCCTGACCTCAGGCGATCCACCTGCCTCAGCCTACCAAAGTGCTGGGATTATAGGTGTGAGCCACCTCGCCTGGCTCAGTTATTGTAAAACTTAATTGAGGTGAGAAAAATGTATGTAGGTGTCTGGCACATGATACTTAATGGTAAATTTTAAAATGTCTTTGCTTATTTTGGTAGTCTGATAGCTTCTAAAGCTAGGTTCATGTCCTAATCCCCAGAACCTGTGAATGTTACCTTATCTGGAAAATGGGTTCATCTTTGGGGATATGATTAAGAATCTTGAGATGGGGAGATTATTCTGTATTATCCAGGTGGGCCCTAAATGTCAACACAAGTGTCTCATGAGAGAGAGAGGGAGAGAGACAGAGATAGAGAGAGACAGAGATTATACATATATGAAAGAGTAGAAGGTAATATGAAGACAGAGGCAGAAATTGCAGTGATGTGGCCACAAGCAAAGGACTGCTAGTAGCCACTAGAAGCTGAAAGAGACAAGGAACAGATTCTCCTCTAGTACCTCCAGAAAGAGCATAGCCCTGACAACACTTTGATTCTGGTACCGTGAAATGGATGTGGAACCTCTGGCCTCCTCCTTGGAGCATCCCTTGGCCTGGCAGCCTAACATGAGTAAGGCTGATGTCACCATGTGAGTTACTGTGGACCCTCCAATGGGGACAGCACATCCAGATTCTGAGGGCTGCTGTCAATTCAGAAAATTGTGAGGCACTGTGTTAACTTAGAGAATAAACTTCAGTTGTTTTAAGACACCAGGGTTGTGGTTAATTTGTTACAGCAGCCTTGGGAAACTAATACACTTATACTGGAGATTTAGTCTTGAACAAAAGCAGTTCATGGTCTAGTGGGACAAGAGAAAAGTAAACAGTGCATAGAGGCACCCAGAAGGGAGGCACCTTGCCAGAACTGGGGAGTGGAGAAGTAAGGTAGGCAAGGCTGGTGGAGTTGGAGGACTTAGCCAGGTGAGGGGCTGAAACAGGAAGGGCATACCAAACAGAGAAAACAGTGTAGGTAAAAGCATGGATGGGAGAAAAAACTGCTTTCAGGAAACTGCCTATGTTTGGGATGGCAGGTGTGTGGGGGGTTGCGGGGGTAGCATGAGAGAATTGCTGAGGTGGACAGCATGGGTAAGAGAGCCAAAGATCTTGGCTTCCACCCAGAATGGACTCAAACCCTCCACTCTGCCCTGGCACTGGGCCCAGGTCATAGAATCCCAGACTATCGATATTGGAAAAAAGCCTTAGAGACCATCCAGTAGTCTTGCCATTTCACACATAGAGAAACTGAGGCTCACAGAAAGTGAGCCAATCCAGGGAATAAGCAAGAACCGATTGGCTGCACTCTGACCTCTCTCTTGAGCCTGGGTGTCCGATATCTGAGGATCTCAGACACTGTCTGAAGGTCCCTCTGCAATCCATTTCCAAAGAGCACTGGCCTTGTAGTCTCTAGACAAAGAGGGTGTCATTTGCATATTATTTGCATGTTGCTAATTGGATGAAAGAGGCAGATTCATTCAGGCCCTCCCCTTCATGTCCCCCCATCCTATTTCACTCACATCAAGTTGTTCTTCCTCATACTTCTCTTGACCTCAACAACTTCCAGAATTCCAGCCCAGGCCTCACTCCTCAAGTTCCTGTACCTAGGCCCAGCTCAACCCCTACTATATTAAACATTTGGTGCTTCCTGGAAAAATTGCTTGGTGGGTCGTTAGTGTATCTAGTCTGGGTGGAAGAGCAGGTTACAATGGAAAGGTTTGAAAAGTTTGAAGTTTTTTCTGGGAATGGGGAGAAGTGGCACTGTAGCCCAGGGGCCATCCGAATGAGGCTGTGGGAGTGGGGGAGGAGGGTGTTCCTTGGGGATCTGGTGGGCAGGTGCCAGCTGCATGCCCCAGGCCTGCCCCAAGCCTCTTGGCTGGCAGCCACACCAGCCCCTTGAAGGAGCCAGCTCCTTCTTTGAGGGAGGAAGAATTTTAGGGAAGGTCTTGGAGGAATCCCTTGGCCTGGCAGCCTAACATGAGTAAGGCTGATGTCACCATGTGAGTTACTGTGGACTTCCCAATGGGGATAGCACATCCGGATTCTGAGGGCTGCTGTCAATTCAGAAAATTGTGAGGCACTGTGCTAAAGTAAAGCATGGTGTCTCCCTGAAGGCGGGCACTCAAAAAATGTCTTCTGATAATGAGAGGCCACCTGTCTCCTGGAGATAGGTAAGGAGAGGGAATCAGAGGGAGGCACAGACTGCCTCTCTCATCTCCCACTAGCCCCCTCTTTCCTTTGAAACCAAGGCTGTGCCCAAAACCCCTCCCAGATGAGATGTCTGAGCCTGTCTTTTGGTGATCACCAGAGAGGGCACCACACTGTGGCCAAGACAGGTGCACAGGATGACCTCAGGTTCCCCGTGTCCCCATCCTGGCAGAGGAGCTGCAGAGCTCCATCATGATGGCTGACTCAAGCAGCTGCCAGGAGCTGGGAAATTAGGATCCATGGAAAAACCTGTGGCACAGTTCAGGCTAGCAACCTGCAGAAGCCAGCTTGCTCTGGGGTTACCATAGTGGCCTGGATAGGGAAAGAAAGACTGCCTTCCATGTGCGGATAATTCCTCTCCATCCATGAGTGATGTGTGAGCTATGTGCGTATGTGCTGCAGAGACCTCATCAAGCATCCCAGCCTGGATGCACAGCTGTGTGCACACGTCCCATTGACAACAAGTGTATGTTGTATATCAGTGTCTTCATGGAATTCCACCTTCCCTCTTCTCTGCAGAGCAGGCCTTCTCTTCTTGTTTCCTGGTAAAATGGGAATTGAGGGAGTAACTTCAGTTTCATCACCTCTAGCCCTTCTCCCTTGTGGAACACCCTCCATTTGGCCATTTGCCTATGACAGCAAGCAGTAGATCCATTCTTGGTCCTGGGTGATCCCCACTAGTCCAAATGACCCCATCTTGAACAAATTCCTCTACCCTGGTACCTCCCTCTTCCCCTAGTGTGTCCCATGCCAATACCTCCTCTAATATTCAAATCAAAGGGAGAGTAGGGAGGAACTTGGGGTGATGCTGTGGGTGCGGGAGAAGGAAGGGTGCATCAGATACTGTTCAATTTTGCCCAGGTCCCCTCGGAGCACTGCTGCTCATTTAAAATTCCGATTTAAAGCTGAGCGGCTCTTTAAATTTCCACATTAGCATGCGGCCCTGATGCCAGGCCAAGATGTTGGGATGGATTTGGCAGGAACGCCTCCAACAGCAGCAAGCAGCAGCATTTGCCAGCAATAAAACAACGCATGAATAAAAGAAGGCCGCTTGGCAGCAGCAGCAACCCAGGTAGCTGGGTGAGCCTAGGAGAGGCTTTCGTATGTGGGGGCTCAGAGGCATGAAGGCCCACGTGGGCCATGTGTATGAGCGCCTCTGTGGTTGTCTTGGCTTTCACCCCCATCTATGCCTGCAGTGGAATTTGGGGTGAGGGCCCAGGCAAGATCAGGATTTCTCCCTTGTGCCTGTCTCACCCTCCTCCCCCCAGGGGTTATCTTCTTAGAGGGGACAGATGTTGTCTTTGATAAGGACACAAGGACTTGGCCTGAAGTCTGAGTTGTCCTGCTTCATTAGGGCCCAGAGAACAGGTGGGGTCAGAGAGACTAACACTGCCCAGAGTGCCTTCCAAGATCCATGACCCCAGATACCTGGGTGCTGACAGGCACTGTTAGGATAAGGGGGCTGAGAGGCCCCTGTGAGCACTGGGTATTGGTGCTAGCTGGATGAAGAGATGCTCTGGGCTCAGAGGTAGGCAACTAACTGTCTGTGTGCTTGTCCAAGGTTAAGAATGGGGAGTAGCCACAGACAGCAAGGAGCTACTATGCTTGGCTTATCTTTAACTCTCTATAGATTTGGGAACACAGAGGTCAGATGGCAAGGGCAGCAAAGGAGTCAGATAAAGCCCTGGCTGGAGGCTGGATACCTCACAGAGGTCATTTCATTTACCCCCTGCTTCCCAGGGTCTAGAGAGTACAGACCCAAAGGACTAGCTGTTCCTGGATTTTGTGTTCCTCTGCTCCAATCACCTGGCCAAGGCTCATCACCCAGCTCCCCAGACATTTTTAGGAGCAAGCAGCCTGTCCTGCATCTGGTAAACTGCCTATCCCTCCTCCCTGGTTTAACCATCTCTTTCCCTGAAGTCCAGGGTAAGAGGACAGAAGCAAACAGAGGGGTGGCAGCAGATGGTCTCTGCAGTCTCAGCAAGGTAAAAAAAAAAAAAGAGGATTTTCTTCAGAGCACCTTTCTCTGATGGAACTCCCCTCCCTTTCCAGCTCACATGAATGATTTCAGGCCCCTATGTGGGGAAAAATGGTTGAGACTTTGAATTCTCTCAATCCCTGGAAAAGCTGAAGAGCGGACAGGCAGGACCAGGCTCTGCCACAGCAATGGCCCCAAACCCTGAAACTCGGACTGGTCCTGTCCTGATGAGGGAGAACAAGGTGGCCTGATCTCCCAGGTACCTTGTTCCCTGGTCCACACATTGGGGTGGGTGAGCTCAGGGTGAGGGAGTGGTTAAGAAGGGAGTTTAGGCCAGAGAGATGTTCTTTTGTCATTTATTCATTCATAGAACAAGTCTTTACCAAACAGCTGCTTTATGCTAGGCACTGTTTCTGGGCACTGGGAACACACTGGTGAACACAGATAGAAATGGTCACTGACCTTGTGGAACTTTGCATCCAATGAAGCTAGGATCATTATTCAAATGACTGGACAAATACATAGGAAATAACTGTGCTAAGTGCTCTGAAGAAGGATATATAGTACCATGGAAGTGTATAACTGGGGGACTTGACTGAGTCTAAGGAGTTGAGAATGAGTTTGCAAAGGACACAGACAAAGACCAGTCAGAGCGGTAGGAGGAGAACTGGCAATGACATCACAGAATCAAAGGAGGAGGTGGTTGACTGTGCTAAGATACAGGGAGCTCATGAGACACCTATTTGCCCTAACTCCTCACCTGCTAATTTTGAGTACAGGTATGGAAAGGCTCTGGCATTGCACCTGGCTCACAGCTGGTACTCTGCAATGTTAGCTTCCTTCCCCCTCCCCAAGCTAAGCCTCCCTCCAGGGACCTTAGATTTCTGGAACAAAGTAGCTGCCCGGGCTTAGCCTCCTCTGTCAATGTAGGCTCCCAAACTCCAGCCATCCAGTCCTCAGGGAAAGGCCTTAGGCCTCTCCCTGCCTCTCCACATTAGTCCCATCACATGGAGCCTTACCATTCCCTAACCCATTTCCTCCTTTGCACTGGTCTTCCATGAAGAGGGGCTAGAGTCTGGGTCTCAGAGAAGGACGCCATTCTGGGTCTGCTTCTGGAGCTGGGCCTAAGAAGAAAAGAGTTGGAATTCTCAGCCCTGTCGAGTGCCGCCTAGGGTGAATCTGAGTGTCTTAGGTGGGGAGAGGGAGTAATGGGAAGACGGGGAGGGGGGCTGCCCACCCAATACGGCGTAGAGCCCAGAGCCTTTTCCATTGCAGACACCCCATCTGTCTGCCACAGAAGGCTCGGGTTGGAAGAGGTGCAGAGAAGGGGGGTATGGCGGGTAAAACTGTACAGTCTGTAAGCTAGCATGATGGAAGCAAAGGTGCTGACCATGGAAAGGGGCAGAGGGTTAGGGTGGGGTGTTGGTAGGGCTGCTGTCTCAGCTGCTGAAAACTAGAGGCCAGAGATATGGGTCTGAGGTGAGAAAGATGATAGCGACAACACTACACGACTCTCCCTAGACCGCTTCGTGTTTGATTTTGATTTTTATAGCTCCTTGCCCCAATGATCAGAGGGCAAAGAGTCATACCCCTCTTGCCAACAACCTAATGGAAGACCAGCAGCCATGAGGGCTGTGGGATGGAGTACTCCTAAGCCCAGGGCTGGGGTGGATTCATGATGCCTCCCTCACCCCAGCAATCAGACCTTTTTCAGACCTTAAAATAATATTTTAGTTAAATATGACAGTCTTCAGCATATTTTCCTTCACATATTACTTTAACTGATCCTGCTAAAGTCCAGTGAGATAAACATTATTATTATTCCTGGCCTAGAGATGAAGCAACAAGGGCTTTAAAAGATCAAGTGGATAATAACCTGGGATCATAGGAGAGTAAGGAGAAGTGACTAAACCCAAGTCTCCTGACTCTGCATACAGGCGCTAGGCTACTGGAGAACTTCCTTGCTCCTCATTTTCTGGTTATTTTGCAGCCTCCACTGACAGATCAGGTGTGCGGTTTTCTAGTGGAGAGCTCCTTCCTAGTGACTGAAAAGCTAGGAGGTACCCAGACCTTAGGGGACACACACCAGCACAGCCCCCTCTCCTGGATACCAACATCCAGACACTAGGAAACTGGAGATCCAACGGGCCATTTACAGATAGAAATATGAGAAGGAAGCCAGGGGCGTGGTGGCTCACACCTGTAATCCCAGCACTTTGGGAGGCCGAGGCGGGTAGATCACGAGGTCAGGATTTCGAAACCAGCCTGACCAACATGATGAAACCTCATCTCCACGAAAAATACAAAAATTAGCAGGGCGTGGTGGCATGAAGGATTACCCAGCTACTTAGGAGGCAAGAGAATCGCTTGAACCCAGGAGGCAAAGGCTACAGTAAGCCGGGATCGTGCCACTGCACTCCAGCCTGGGCAAGAAGAGCGAAACTCCGTTAAAAAGAAAGAAAGAAATATGACAGGGACATACACTGGAAGTGGCCAGGAAGCAGGACAGGGAAGGGTATGGGGAGTGGAAAATGCCAGCCTGGGAAGCAGCCATTGGGGCTCACTCCAGGACCTGGAGCTGGCCCTTAAGAATCAGTGGAGGCTCGGCACAGTGGCTCATGCCTGTAATCCCAGCACTTTGGGAGGCTGAGGCAGGCAGATCACGAGGTCAGGATATTGAGACCATCCTGGCCAACATTGTGAAACCCCGTCTCTACTGAAAATACAAAAAAAAATTAGCGGGGCGTGGTGGCGTGCGCCTGTAGTCCCAGCTACTCGGAAGGCTGAGGCAAGGGAATCGCTTGAACACAAGCAGCGGAGGTTTGCGCCACTGCGCTCTAGCTGGGTGACAGAGCAAGACTCCGTCTCAAAAAACAAAACAAAAAAGAATCCCTGTGGATATATCCCTGTCCCACATTCCAATTTCTAAATATTTTGTTTCCTCTCTCTACCTGTACTTAAGAAAATATGTTTCCACAGCTTCCCTTGATGCTCTTCCTACTCCAGTCTTTTCTTCCACTCTTCCCTGTTCAGAAGTTCTTCCTCAGTTGTAACCTTCTTTCTTCAGGCTGTGGATAATCCCTCTAAGAGCTCTCTAAGGCAGGTGCTAAGGGAACTTAAGACAGGGCTTCAGTTATTAAATATAAATAGACAGGGGAGGGGAACTGAATATAGACACAGATATTTTATCTCTCCGTCCCTGTGAATTATTAGGAAGAAAGCACTAGTGGTTGCTAAGCAACAGGTCTCCATAGAGGACAAGGCACCAGAGGAAAAAGCCCCTTTGACTGAATATGGGGGTGGGAGGGTAGGGAAGGTGGGGGTCAAAGGCCTTTGGCTGGCAGGCCAGTTGTGGGGAATGGTTGGTTTGTCCTCCAAGACCAGCCCTTTCCCCAGGCCTTAGCAAACCTTCAGGATTGGTAGCAAGAGGAAGGCCTCAGGCACTCCTCCCTGCCAGGAGGAGGGAACCTGGTTTCCATAGCAACCCAGAAACAATCCTGGCCTTGTTTTGCTTATGACTTCCCTGTAACCCCTCTTGGAACACTCACTATCACAGACTCCCTTCTCTGACCCTCAACTTCTGATTTGAGGGACAGAGCCCATAGAAAGGTTGGGGGGTAGTGCCACGAAAGCTGGTCTCACTTGGTCCTAATGTGACCTATTAAGACTATAAAGGAGAGGTGACTTATAGGGCTAAGGGCCTCCAGGTATCCTCTGACCTCTGCATCTCCTAAGGGGCTGCAAAATGCCAAATGGTGGCATCAGATGAAAACTGGGCTCAGGTTAGCTTTCTAAAGGGCGAGTACAGACTGGGGTTCAAGGGCAGGAGAGAATGAGAGGACAGGGATTTTTGTGTGCCTTGGACACCCAGGCCCCCATCCTTCTCGACCTCAAGTCCACTGTCATCAAGAACTGGAAAATGGAGATATAGAACATTAATGTATGTCAAGTATAAGTGAGTGGCACCAAGGGGCATAATCTGTTTTTCTAATATGACCACAAGCAGAGCGTTAGAAGAATTAGGCCGACAGCTGCTGGTTTTTCCCCTCTTTCTCTCCCCCCTTCCTCACTCTCCCTCTCCCTTCCTCCTCGGCGTTTGCACACACCAATGGCAGCCGAGCCCTGCTCGCGATTTCTCTTAATCTTCCTCCGCCATCCTGCGCTCTTTCCGCAGGCGGTGCTGCGAAGCCGGCAGAGCCCCGCGTCACACCTTACTGCTCTCTGAGATTGCTCCACAGAGAGCTCAAGGAGATGGCAATTCGGCACTGATGCCGGCTGGCAGCAGTTGGGAGAGTGGAAGGAGAAGAGAGAAGGAGGAGGGGAGGGGGGAAAAAGTTGGCACGGATACCAAGTTTTTCCCTAGAGAGATATGGGGTGGGGGGGCGCGGGAAGCAAGAGAAGAAGAGAGAAAATGACACAGAGAAATGGAAATGAGGAAAAAGAGACAGAGAGAGAGAGAGAATGAGAATGAATATTGACTTCTCTCAGACGTCTACATGTGGGTATCTCTAGCCCACCTGACTCATGGCCATCTAAACATCACACCACCCAGTTGGGGTTCCCACTCACCCACTCCCTACCCTGCATCGCTTACACACACACACACACACACACTCTCTCCCAGCCAACCTGGAAGTCAAGAGTGGTTCAGGCAGGTTGTGTGTATTCGTGTGTGTGAGTGTGTGTGTGTGTGTGTGTGTGTGTGTGTACGCCTGTATGTTGTCTCTGTTTTGGATCGCAGTAGAATGCAGTATGTAAATGAGATGGTTATTACCGCAATGTTCATCAAGCTGAGCCGAGAAGACATTAATAGCCTGATGAATATGCATGTGAATTTGTTAATTAAGTTAATTATTCTGCTGAAAATGCATTCGTCTTCCAAGGACATTTTCCCAATGATTTTTACATGCTCTAGCCATTAGTCATGCTATATTTTATCAGGGAAATGAGTTTGCTTAAGTTGTAAAAAAAAAAAAAAAAAAAAAAAAAAGAGAAAGAAAAAGAAAAGGAGAGAGACAGAAAAAGAAAGGAGGAAAAAAATGAGAGAGGAAAATGTGTTGAAGTTGAGAGTGGAAAGGCATCTGAGGCAGGCCTGAAGTTTGAGGCCCAGCTGGGCTTTTGAAGCCTACCCTCAATTTTTACAGGTACCTCACTCTACAATTTTTTTGCCCTTTTTTTTGATGACAAACTTTTTTTTCCAGTGCCAAATTTCCAACACATTAATTAATTGTTGTAGCCAATTAACTGTAGTTGTGCAAATGAGTTTAGCACTAATTACCATGCAGTGCCTGTAATCACATAAAAAACTTGCTGAGAGAGAGAGGAGAAAAGAAAGAAGGAATGGGAATGGAGTGGTAGCAGGAGAGGAGAGGACCTGAAGAGAGGAGCAGCCAAGGAAAGGGAACAAGGCAAGGAGGGGTCTTGAGATTTCCTCACCATCTTGGCTCTAGGAGAAGGTAGCTGTCGTCCCAGCCACAGTCAGGACCTCCGAGAGCCAGGAAATCTCAGTGTGGGTGGAGGTGAAAGAGCTAGTAAAGAGGGTCTCCCTTTGTCTAAGAACTTCCAACCAGAGGACAGAGATTCAGAATGGGTATCTCTAATTGTTTTGATGATACAGTGTGATGCCTGTATAATCTTTATAGTCCCCATTCCAGGTCTGGCCTCAGTGTTTATATCCCACATGTCTGGGACTACTGGGCAGGGACAGTGGGTACCACTGAAAGATATGCTGTTCCTGATGGGCCCAAGAAGATGGAGGAGTGATACGTAATCTTAGCCTGATTCTGCAGCTGTAAGTGAATGGGGAAAACAGGAGTCCACAGCTGCTGGAATAGGCCAAGAGGGCAATGGTAATATCAACTATAAAAGAGCCAGCTCCAGCAGGAGGTGGGAGGTGACAGCCTTTGGCCAGACAGAACTCCCAGGAGAGGAGCCAAACCTACTCTCCTACAAACTGGCATCTCTACATTCATCATGTCTGGGCCAAGTCTAGGTTTCCACCTGTCAGCTTCAACCAGTGCCCAGAGGCTGAGGGACAGACCAAACAATTTCTCTAGCTTCTCTCGAGCTGTCCATGAGTTCAGTTGCCATGAAGAGCAGTGGTAAAGTCAGCACTAAGCACCAAACTGGCATTTTTGCTTCCACTGTGCTCATCCCCTCCCTACCATATCCTAGACACTGAGCCTGCCCAATGGGTGTGTGTGGATGTGTGGGTTTGTAAATGAACTATAGTTCCCCTGCTCAAAACCAACAACAGAAAGTGCTATATATCCCTTACCCCTCAGAACAGAGAGCTCACTTATTATCGGTCTCAATTTCCTCAGACCTCATAGACACATTCAACTGTGCATTTCCAAACAGGACATTAAGATCTCATCCTCTGATAGGCATCCAAAAGGGTGCTGGGTCCTCCCTTCCCCCCTGGAGGCTGGGTCCTCCCTTCCCCACTCAGGTCGCAGGTCTGTGGATAGATTCCTCAAGGGCACCACTCACCTCAGCCTTGTTCTCTGGCAAAGGGGAAACAATTTCAAGGGCACAGGTCCCCTGCTCCAAGACATTGCTGGCATTGCTGCTTTTTTTTTTTTTTTTTTTTAGACAGGGTTTTGCCCTGTTGCCTAGGCTGGAGTGCAGCGGCACAATCTTGGCTTACTGTAGCAGCCTCCACCTCCTGAGTTCAAGCAATTCTCCTGCCTCTGCCTCCCGAGTAGCTGAGATTACAAGCACTCACTACCAAGCCTGGCTAATTTTTGTGTTTTTAGTAGAGATGGGGTTTCACCCTGTTGACCAGGCTGGTCTCGAACCCCTGGACCTCAAGTGATCCACCCTTGTTGGCCTCCAAAAGTGCTGGGATTACAGGCATGAGCCACCGCGCCTGGCCTGTACTGCTCTTTTACTCTATGGACTGAAGTTGGCTATGAAGACCTGAGTTGACCCAGGCTGCTCCAGTGCTCTCCCTGCCCCCAACATCTCTCTACTAGTAGCACCCACACCCTCTTTTCAGCAACCTTAGTGAAGTATAGAAAGGCCTCCACCTGAAAAGTCAGCTGTGGTGGAAAGAGCCTTACTATCTTAGATTCCAGGCTCTTCTTTGTCACTTAATATCATGTGATCTTGGGAAAATGATTTAATGTGAGCCTCAATTTTCCACATCTATAAAATGGAGATAACAGTAATGCCATTCCCAATTAAGAAGTTTAATAATTATAAATATAAAATATTCAGCAAACAAGTGAAATGAGCTATTTCATTCATTGCTAATGAGTACAAAGTGGGAGAACCTTGTTGATGGGCAACTTGGTAATATAGAAAAATGTTTATGTTCACACAAAAATCTGTACATTAATGTTCATAGCAGCTTTATTTGCAATAGCCAAAAACCTGGAATTAGCCCAGATGTCCTTCTGCAGGTAACTGGCCAAACAAACTGTGGTATATTCATACCATGGAATAAATAAAAGGAATGAACTATTGATACACATAAAAACTCAGACAGATCTCCGGGGAATTATGCTGCATGAAAAAAGACAACCTGGGCACAGTGGCTCACGCCTGTAATCTCAGCAACTTGAGAGGCTAAAGCAGGCACTGCTTGAGGCTAGGAGTTTGAGACCACCCTGGGCAACATGGAAAGGCCCCATTTTACATTCCTACAAAAATTTAAAAATTAGTCTGGCATGGTGGTAGACACCTGTAGTCTTAGCCACTTAGAAGACTGAGGCTGGAGGATACCTTGAGCCCAGGATTTTTTTTATTTTTTAACGTTTTTTCTTTTTTATGAGATGGGGTCTTGCTCTGTCACCCAGGCTGGCGTGCAGTGGCATGATCTTGGCTTACCACAACCTCTGCCTCCCAGGCTCAAGTGACCCTCCCACCCCAGCCCCCCAGGTGGCTGGGACTACAGGAGCATGCCACCATGCCCAGCTAATAAGCCCAGGCTTTCGAGGCTGCAGTGAGCTATGACTGAGCTACTGTACTCCATCCTGGGCGACAGATCAAGATCCTGTCTCTAAAACAATAAAAAAGACAATCCTAAAAAGTTATGTACTATATTACCCCATTTCTGAAACTATGAAATTTTAGAAGAGGACAGATTAGTGGTGTCAAAGGTTAAGGAGGGGATAAGGTGGGTGGAAGGGAAGGAGGTGTGATTATAAAAAGGCAACATGAAGAATTCTTGTGGTGTTAGCTTCTTGACTATAGTTGTAGATACATAAAATTACACAGGTAATAAAATTGTATAGTACTTAATATACACACATATGGGAACAAGTAAAGCTAGAGAAATCTGGATAAGACTGGTAGATTATATCAAGATCAACATTCTGGTTATGACATACTATAGTTTCATAAAATGTTGCCATTTGGTGAAAGTGGGCAAAATGTACAAGAGACCTCTCTGTCTCTGTATTATGTCTCACAGCTGCATGTGGATCTACTATGATCTCAATTTTAAAAGCCTTGATAGATTATTAATATCTCTGTTGGGTATAGGAGGGAAAAGGGGCCGCCTTGTGTTTCTAGTGTAGAATTCCAACGAGGAAGACTAATTCTCATTAGGGCACATCAATAAAATGAACATAACCATGGGAAGTGGGTATTTGTATCCATTGACCAGTAATTCCACTCCTCAGAATTAATTATTTAAAATGCATGAAGTCCGGGTGCAGTGGCTCATGCCTGTAATCCCAGCATTTTGGGAGGCCAAGGCAGGTGGATCACCTGAGGTAAGCAGTTGGAGACCAGCCTGGCCAACATGGTGAAACCCCATCTCTACTAAAAATACAAAAATTAGCCAGGCATGGTGGCAGGCACATGTCATCTCAGCTACTTGGGAGGCTGAGGCAGGAGAATCACTTGAATCTGGGTGGCAGAAGGTGCAGTGAGCCGAGACTACACCATTATACTCCAGCCCAGGCAGTAAGAGCAAAAATCCATCTCAAAAAATAAATAAAATAAAATGCATAAAGTTTTATTTGTTTGGATATTCACTGTGATATTTCTTATAAGAGCAAAAATACCTAAATGAGGCGGGGTGTGGTGGCTCATGCCTATAATCCCAGCACTTTGGGAGGCCGAGGCGGGTGGATCACAAGGTCAAGAGATCGAGACCATCCTGGTCAACAAGGTGAAACCCTGTCTCTACTAAAAATACAAAAATTAGCTGGGCATGGTGGCGCGCACCTGTAGTCCCAGCTACTCCAGAGGCTGAGGCAGGAGAATTGCTTGAACCCAGGAGGCGGAGGTTGCGGTGAGCCGAGATCATGCCATTGCACTCCAGCCTGGGTAACGAGCGAAACTCCGTCTCAAAAAAAAAAATACCTAAACGATTCAAAATAGGGATGAACCTTATAAATCACAGCATATCCAGGGGATGAAATACTCCATAGGCTTCAAACATACTTTAAAACACACACACACAAATAAAAATAAAAATAAAATAAAATAAAAAACATACTCGGGGGAGGGGATAAAAAAAAAAAAGCAACCACACTCGGCCAGGTGCGATGGCTCACACCTGTAATCTCAGCACTTTGGGAGGCTGAGGTGGGTGGATCACAAAGTCAGAAGATCGAGACCATCCTGGCCAACATGGTGAAACCCCATCTCTACTAAAATTACAAAAATTAGTGGGGCATGGTGGCGCATGCCTGTAATTCCAGCTACTCGGGAGGCTGAAGCAGAAGAACTGCTTGAACCAGGGAGTTGGAGGTTGCAGTGAGGTGAGATTGCATCACTGCACTCCAGCCTGGTGACTTTGTCTCAAAAACAAAACAAAACAAAACAAAAAAACACTCAGTACAATGCCTGGCACACAAGCATCAATAAATGGAGTTCTCTTTACTGGATTGTTCTGGGTCTCAAAAGAGCTAATGTAGATAAATGTAACTGACAAACTGTGAAGTGCCTAGCAAATGCTAGTTGTTGCTATCCTAATGACTATCTCTACTAGCTCCATCCTGGATGAAGCTGAACTTCCAGGCAGAACAGTGGCCAAGGTACTCTGGCTTGAGAGGCATAGGAATGGGGGAACTGATTTCTTGGGGAGTCTGAGTCAAGGATTGGGACTACTTTCTTTCCAGAAGATGGCCACCCCTACTCTACATCATGTAGAAAACTACAGACATTCTCCCCAGCATATGCACATACATTTGGCCTTTAATCTCAGGGGACTCACAAAGTCTTTGAAGCAATGTCAGCCCTGCTAACTTCATAAAAGTAGTAGTACTCTATTGCACCATCCACTGTTGAGTAAGCATCTACTGAGTATCAGGCACTGCTACAGGTGCTTTACACACATTAGTTCATGAAATTCTCACAACAAACTTAAAGAGTAGCTGTTCATCTGCATTTTACAAGAAAACCAGGACTCTGGGCTGGGTGCAGTGTCTCATGCCTGTAATCCCAACACTTTGGGAGGCCAAGACAGGTGGATCACAAGGTCAGGAGATGGAGACCATCCTGGCTAACACGGTGAAACCTCATCTTTACTAAAAATACAAAAAATTAGCTGGGCATGGTGGCATGCACCTGGTAATCCCAGCTACTCAGGAGACTGAGGTAGGAGAATCACATGAACCCGGAAGGTGGAGGTTGCAGTGAGCTGAGATTGAGCCACTGTACTCCAGCCTGGGTGACAGAGCAAGACTCTGTCTCAAAAAAAAAAAAAAAAAAAAAAAAACTAGGACTCAAAGAGGTTAAGTGACTTACCAAGGTAGCACAGCTGGTAAGTGGCAGAGCTGGCACTGGAACCCAGGGCTGTCTCCAAAACTTGTGATCTAACCACCATACATGCTATATTACATTTAGAAGAACCGAGAAGTGGTGCACTGTGTGGAAACTGTGCTGAGGCTGTCTGGAAGAGGCCTGGAAAAGTAACCTTGTTCGTCCAGTGCTCCTTAGGGAGACACAAACACAAACCGGTAGGCAGAAGAAAAATCTCAGAAGAGAATCAGGCCCAATCTGAAGTCTTTCATCCCATGAGTAAGTTTTTCCATATGTCTGCCCTCTATTCTTTCTGCTAAAATCTGATGCCTTTTCCTCCCTTCTGTTTCCAGCGAGGATGGTGAGTAGACTTAGTGTTCCTCCATGAAAGGTCAAGAGAGGACCAGAGGGGGCTTTTCTTTCCCCAGCTGTGTTGAGGCCATAACTAGGGTGCCTCCATCTTCTCAGTCTCCTGAATCTGCCCCAAGGTATCAAACTAGAAGATGCATAGGAGAAAATAACTCAGGAAGGACAAGTAAGAAGCAGCAGCATAATCAGACCAAAAAGACCAGCTTGGAGAATGGCCTGGGGGTCTCTCAGGATCTTAGTGCCAGGCTCAGGTGACGTTAAGGCGGGCAGTGTTTCCCACCAAGCTCCGCAGCGGGCTTCATGTCTGACATCTACCCAGCTGTAGAAGTCCAGCCAGTATTTCTAAAGCCAGTACCTCTTGTTTGTCTTGATGTAACATCTCTACAGCTACCTCTCTCTCAGACATAAAGGAGGGAGCTGGGGGTTCTGCCACTCTGGATTTACCCCTCTGTTTCAACACTACCTTGCTATATTTGCACAGGTGCAGGCAACCCAACCGGTGGCTTAGAGGTGCCCAGGGAAGATCATAATTTTGTGAGGAGATGATAGGATCCCAAGGCTAGATCCAAAAGAGCTCTTCCAGGATCTCAAGGCTAGGTCCAAATTTCTTTCCTCTTTTTTTCTCCACTGAGAGCTAGGAGGGCAGCGGGGGCCTAAGACTGGACACATAGAATGGAGGGGAGGGGTGTCATTCCCTCTTCCACACATTATTCCACCCTGCTGGTGCCCAAGCATGCCTGCTACTCACTTGGCTTCCCTTAGCCTATCTACCCTATGGAAAAGAGAGGGTTAAAGGCATGGTATGGGCAAGCTATAAATTTCCTATCAGTGTGGGGAGAGCAGGATTGTTGGCAGGGAGGGGGTTGGGTTGGGGGGAGGGGGAGCTGGGAAAAAGCCAGGAGGTTGTCTCTAGGTAACAATAAACACTGCAAGCAAGGAGCAGCTGTTACACTTACTCTCTCTGCATCACAATGCTGAAATAACACTAATAAACCAGTGTGCCCAATGCACAGGCATACACGCATTCAGGGCGGAGACCCCACTGTACCCCTATGGCTGCCCTCTGCTCCAGGGCAGGGCCCTTCATGGCAGTGGACATACCTGTCCTGGCCTCAGTATACTTGTGGGGAAGGATGAAGACTAACAAGTTCTCCCCACCCCAGTGGCATTTTCAGGGTTAGGGTGATGATGGAGGCTGGATATCCTGGGTTCAGATCCTGGTGGCATTTACCAGAAAGAGTTGAAACAGGGGTAGTTCTCAGTTGGGAGCTGGGAGGAAAGGAAGAGAGTGAGAGAGAGAAAAGCATAGGGAACAGATAACTACTTACCATGTCCTCTCAGACTGAAGGGGATGAGGTGGCCAGGAATGGAGCTGGCTATAGAGAGGTGAAAGAAACAGTGGGCAGAAAGTAAGGTTTGAGAAAGTAGAGGATTAGGGAATGTGATATCATGGCATGTTTTTTTTTTTTTTTTTTTTGAAACAGGTCCCATTATTACACCCAGGCAGGAGTGCAATGGCATAATCTCGGCTCACTGCAACCTACACCTCCCAGGCTCAAGCAATCCTCTCACCTCAGCCTCCCAAGTAAGTAGCTGGGACTAGAGACGTATGCCACCTCACCTGGCTAATTTTTTTTTTTTAATTGTAGAGATGAGGTTTCACCATGTTTCCCAGGCTGGTCTTGAACTCCTGAGCTCAAGTGATCCTCCCATCTTGGCCTCCCAAAGTGCTGGGATGACAGGCGTGAGCCACTTTGCCTGGCCATAGCATGATTCTGTTATCTCACCTGGGGCTGAGCTCCCTACACCTGCCTAACCTGACCTGATGGACCCAAGCTCCCCATCACAGTACTACTTTTATACCCAGGGCCAGCTGCTTTGTTGGTTTAGTTCAGGACTGACCTTATTATGCAGAGAATCTGGGGCTTCTGATAGTGCCAGGGAGAGCTGGGGGAGTGGAGCTGTTCTTGTCTCCCTGCACAAGGAGTGGCTAGTCGGCTCTCCTTTTTCTAACCAAAGCCATCTCTGGATCACCAGGACCAAGTGGGCAGAGGGTCCCTTATCCTGGCAGGAGAGCAGATGAAAGGAACAGAAATGAAAGCAATGAAAGGAACAGAAATAGGCAAATGAGAACTCAGGCTCTGTCACAGACCCTCCTCCTCTTAGTCCATCCTTCTCTGAGAATGGGATGTTTATTATTATGTGTCTGTGTCTGGATATACTAGCAAGCAAGATCCCTATTACTCTTTTTTTTTTTTTGAGACAGACTGTCACTCTGTCGCCCAGGCTGGAGTGCAGTGGTGCAATCTTGGCTCACTGCAGCCTCCATCTCCCAGGTTCAAGCAATTCTCCTGCCTCAGCCTCCTAAGTAGCTGAGACTATAGACGCACACCACCATGCCCGGCTTATTTTTGTGTTTTCAGTAGAAATAGAGTTTCACCATGTTGGCCAAAATGATCTCAATCTCCTGACCTCGTGATCCACCTGTCTTGGCTTCCCGAAGTGTTGGGATTACAGGCGTGAGCCATCACGCTCAGCCATCCTAACTGTTACTCTTTACCAGATCCAGTCATGGGCCCCTGGGACTGGAATCCAAGGCAGGTATCATTCTTCTGGTCCACTTTCTGGCCTCTTTCTCCTGGTGTGATCTCAAACACAGTACCCTATTATCCCCCTGATCAGAAAGAATGGAGACGATGCACACTGCCCGCTTGGCACATAAGGGAGGAGGAAATTGACATTTCTGAAGATCTATGGTTCTGCATCTACCTCCACAGCCTGCACCACTACTCTGGTTCAGCCAACTCAGGAGTCCCTAGCTGCTTCTCTCTTGTCACAGGTGTCTGTTTCCAGAAAGGAGAGTACTGAGACCCAGCAGTTATCACTTTAGGTTCTGGTGTTGTAACATAACTTTAAAAAAAATTTTTTTTGAGACAGTCTTGCTCTATCACCCAGGCTGGTGCGATCTTGGCTCACTGCAACCTCTGCCTCCTGGATTCAAGTGATTCTCATGACTCAGCCTCCTGAGTAGCTGGAATTACAGCCGTGCACCACCATGTCCAGCTAATTTTTTGTATTTTTAGTAGAGACAGGGTTTCACCATGCTAACCAGGCTGGTCTCGAACTCCTGACCTCGTGATCTGCCCCGCCTCAGCCTCCCAAAGTGCTGGGATTACAGATGGGAGCCACCATGCCCGGCCAACATAGCTTTTATTTACTTCTAAAAATTTAGTGTTAGCTGGGTACCAGAGGTCCGGGCAGGCAAGGAAGGGCAGAAAGGAGTAACTGTGTTTGCCTAGAAAGCCCCTCTTCTGGAAGGTGCCCACGGGCACTGAGCTACCCTAGCACAGGTGGATGCCCCAAAATGCCTATGCAGCCAATGAATACAGTAGGACAAGAATAACTGGCCTCTCCTATCCTTTCCTCACTGAGACACCTCTAACTGGGAATGCTCAGCTTCCCCTGCTCTCTTCTCTCTCATTTCCCTCTCTTTTTTCATAGCTGGGGCCTCCCCTGCTCCACAATCCAGATGAGGGACCTTCATCCACAGAGCTCTGAGTGGGGAGATATGGGGCCAAAGAGAGCTCTAACAGGCCTAGACTCCTTCTCCTCCACTCCAGGTGGAGTGTGAGCCACCTCCACTGCTGTGAGTCAGCAGAACCTTGAGCTTGCTGAGCTACCAGCAGCCTTCTCACTCTTTCCTTCCTCCAGCCAGGCAGATATGTACCCAGTGGGCCCCAGAGCCTGCCATCTTCCTACCTTCAAGGCCACAGTCTCCTCCTTCATTTCTAGGAATCTGCAACATAGACACATGGAAATGAGTGAGCAAAGGAGTGTGAGACCTCAGCATGTGCTCTGTGCTGGGGCAGAGAGCCGGCTGCCTGCACAGCAGAGCAGGATCACTAGCCAGGCGAGCTGGCACACTTGGGCACACAGCCCTGTCAGCATACGAGAGGGGAAGCAGGAGAGGATGGGGTAAGAAAGCTGTTTCAGGAGCAGGCATCTCCTCCTGGCTTCTTCTCTGGTCACTTTCTTCTCCTTGGCCTTTCTCGTTGGGTGCTGATGGACACCATGGCATTGCCAGCTCTATCTACCCCTTTCTTGGCCTTCCTTCCCCTTCCCCATGGCTTTGGAAGCCACAGAGAGAGGACCTGCATAACAACTTCCAAGGTGTCAAGATGGGAGGTTTAGACATCCAGATCTCTCTTCAATCAATGGGAAAATTTAGGGAAGAAGAAAGAGGTCCTATTAGAGTAAAAGCTAAACCCTAGGCTAGCATTGAGCACCTCACCTAGTCCCTTTTCTCCAGAGTGCAGGAAATTCTGGATACTACCATTTTTAACTTTCACTCACTTTAAGTCTACCCTTCTTCCCCACAAAGACCTGGCACCCTTGGCTAAACGTTAGGAATGGGAGGCCAAGGCACACTCCTGTAATCCCAGTACTTTGGGAGGCCGAGACAGGTAGATCACTTGAGGTCAAGAGTTTGAGACCATCATGGCCAACATGATCCCCATCCCTGTCTCTACTAAAAATACAAAAATTAGCTGGGCATGGTGGCACACGCCTATAATCCCGGGTACTCAGGAGGCTGAAGCAGGAGAATCACTTGATCCTGGGAGGCGGAAGTTGCTGTGAGCTGAGATCAGGCCAGCACTCCAGCCTGGCCAACAGAGTGAGACTTCATCTCAAAAACAAACAAACTGGCCGGGCTCGGTGGCTCACGCCTGTAATCCCAGCACTTTGGGAGGCCGAAGTGGGCAGATCACAAGGTCAGAAGACCAAGATCATCTGGGCCAACATGGTGAAACCCCATCTCTACTAAAAATACAAAAAAATTAGCTGGGAGTGGCAGCACACGCCTGTAGTCCCAGCTACTCGGGAGGCTGAGGCAGGAGAATTGCTTGAACACAAGAGGCAGAGATTGCAGTGAGCCGATATCGCACCACTGCACTACAGCCTGGGCAACAGTGCGAGACTCTGTCTCAAAAAACAAACAAACAAACAAACAAACTTTCAATGCATTCACTTCAGAGAGAAAAAAAAAAGAAAAACAACAACAAAAACCTCAGGAGTGAGAGGCAGATGTGACAGAAGTTACAAGAAAGGAGGCTCTGTTCCTTGGAGAAACACCCAGAATATAGACTGAATGCTTTTAGGGCCTTTTAGCCCTAGCTCCTGCAATATGTTGGAATAGGGATGGACAAGGGGTGAAAAAGAGGGCTTACAGAAAGTCTGCCACCCTCTCTTTCAATGCATGCTCCTTTCCACTGCTGTGTGTTCCAGAGTAGAAACAGCAGCTCTGTAAACAGCAGTCACTTAATAAATCCTAGGAACAATACTTGCTCCGAATGTCCTGCCACACATTAGGCAGCCAGCCCCACAGACGGGACCACAGGTCTCAGTTCCCAAACTTCACCCTCTGCCTTGTCAGCACTTTTATCTGCTCTCCCCTGACAAGACAATTTTCCTTTCCAGTCCCTTGGCCCAGCCCTGCTCCCCTGCCGACACCCCTGGGGCCTGCAGAAGTAGGCAAGGGGTCCTAGATGAATTCTTTCCAGACTGTTTTAGAGGGATGTGAGGGCAGCTCTTCTCATCCTGTCTGCAGTCGAGAAGGCAGACAATGAGACAGCCAAGGAGATGACTCCGAGTCTGAAGGCAGGGCTGGGTGAGGCTAGGGGCACTTAGAGAGGCAGACCCTGCTCTTCTCAGAGGATTTGGAGATATAAAATGGGGAACAGAAGGCAACTCTTGGTAGGGGAAGGGTGTTGGGGGCCTGGGGAGTGTGACAAACTTTCTACTGGCACTGCTTTCCAAGCTCTGTGCCTATCCTTGCCCCAACCCTAACTTAGTCTCATGAAGCATGGAAATAAAAATGTTGAATTTTCTGAGGAAGGAGGAGTATGCCAAGAAATCCCACCTTGGAAACCTAGTGGGAGAGTCCCCTTTCTCCTTCATTCTTTCCCTCCTTAACCCTAGCATGTGAACAGTGAAGGAAGCAAGGGGGTGGGGATGGGTACCACTGGAAACTGCCCCTGTCTCCAGTACATCTGCACTACAAGAGCCACAAAGGTGCCTAAGAGCTCTAAGGCCATGGCACTGCATGAATTCAGGAATATTTCTAATTCAGCCTTCAGGGCCTTGAATTTAAATTCTGTCTCTGTTCTAGGCTTCGCCATGGGACAAGAGGTATAAGACTACTCCTTAATACATTTTTTGGCATAAGTTTTCTCCTGTGGATTATAGTAAAGCAGGAAAATATGTGATAAAATTTCAAAAAAAGCTGAATACTTAGTCTTGACTGGGGGATTTATTTCTTGGGTAAGGAGTTGAAGTAACTAGTGGACATCCTTCCCTGTAGATCTTATAATACATGGTAAAATTCCATAGGGGTCAGGAGTTGTAGGGGATTTGTGTACTTGTAAGCAAGAGGATGGATGAGATGACCTCTGGAACAGGCTGTACAGAGGGAATGTCCTCCCAACAGTGCTCCATAGAAGCTGAACCTGTCCATGACTCCCCTAAGGTTGCTTCTAAGGCAAGGGACAGAAACTTGAGACTTCAAGCAATGGAGAATAATATCCTGCATACCTTCTTCCCTTGACTTTCCTCCCCCAACACCTACCTACCTTTCCTTTTCCTGTGTTCCCAGAAATTCTCCAAATCCAGGAACACAAAGCAATTCTAGGACAGGATTCAAATGATCTCCCCTCTCTGGGTCTTGTTTTTTACATCTGTAAAATGAAGGGGTGGGGTAAGATAAGCTCCAAATTCTCTTTCTTTTTTTTTTTCTTCTTTTTTTGAGATGGAGTCTCCTGTTACCCAGGCTGGAGTGCAGTGGCGTGATCTCGGCTCACTGCAACCTCTACCTTCTGGGTTTAAGCGATTCTCCTAACTCAGCCTCCCAAGTAGCTGGGATTACAGGCACAAGCCACCACGCCTGGCCAATTTTTTGTATTTTTAGTAGAGATGGGGTTTCACCATGTTGGGCAGTCTGGTCTCAAACTCCCAACCTCAGGTGATCCACCCGCCTTGGCCTCTCAAAGTGCTGGGATTATAGGGATGATCCATGGCACCAGGCTGGTCCATAGCTCTTGTACTCTCTCTTCAAGGACCTCAAAGCTCTGTAGCCACCTTCCTTTCACAATTTTACAGCACTCCCCGGGACAAGCTGGAGCAGACAAAACCCCAGGAGCAAGAAAACAGCCTCACCTCATATTCTGGCTGTGATTTTGGGCTGCAGACCTGAGTCAACAGTATAGTTCCAATCCGTTTGGAGGTCCTGGCAGTTGGGGGGAAATCCTGGCACCTCTCCCCAGTGCTTCCCCTCCTCCACCTCGCTATTCTCCATGCCAGAACGCAAAGTGGCCAGTGATTGATGGGCCTGGGTTCCCGGTAACCGCACCCAGTGGCCCAATCCTCCTCCCTTACCCAATCCCTCCCCTGTCCCTATTCAGATATCAGATTGTCTCATGTTGGTCCCTAAGGTCCCATTAATTAAAAATACATCCAATTAAATGGCAGATGAAAACGTGCTATTGGAGCTCTATACCCCCCTGCCCCAGCTTGGTCTCTTCACCCCCTCAACCCCCCTTTTAAGGCTCAGCTGTGCTTTGAGCTGAGAAAAGAGAGAGAGACAGACACAGAGAGAGAGAGAGAGAGAGAGAGACAGAGAAAGCATGAGGGAGAGAGTAGAGGAAGACATGGGGCAGGGTATGATGGGGGGGTTATTTGATCCTCTGCCAGGGTAACATGTGCCAGCCTGGGAGGGTGGCACCGTGCCCTGGTGTCTAATTTCTGGAGGTGTGAGTAGGTTCAGTCAGCTGGGTACCCAACTCCATTTCCCTTAAAGGGGCAGAGGGCAGTCAGAGGGCATAGCTAGCTATAATGCCCTCCCTTTAGGCTTGGTGGATGAAGGGCAAAAGTGTAGGTGGCAGATGGACCTTGGGTAGGGGCATATAATAATCAAGGACTGGGAGAGTCTGAAGCCTCCACTCTTGGCATATCTCTGCTCTTCTCCAAACTGGGAAGACTATAACGAGGAGCAGGCTGAGACCCAGGTGGCAGGGCATGGTGATGCTCCCCAAGCCTGGCTGTGCCTACCCCTGCCCACAGGAAAGCTGAGAGACGAATGGAGGGAGGGAGAAAGGAACCATAACTTGGGTGGGAGCAGATGGGTCAGATAGGATAAAATATGCAGAGAGAGATGTTCATGTGGGCACCATGTCCCCTAGCACTTTATAGGTAAAAGACCTATCTGTTTGCTTTTTATCTAAGCAAAAAGAAGGAGCAGAGCAGTAGCATGAAGTCACCTTGGCCTGGCTGCCTGGCAGGCGATGAACTCAGTGCTTGAAAAGCACTGACTGCTCTCATTCTCCTCTATACTTATGGTGTCCCTAGCATGTTGCCATAAGGCATTTGCCCCCCTTCACCCCTCTGTAAAGACCTCTGGCCCCAAGTGATACAAAGCTAATGGGCACTGAAAGCTGTTGGGAGAGGAGCTGGGAAAGTAGGGGTGACTAAGGGTGACACTCAGAATCCAGGCAAGAGTAGGGGTTTTGCCAACCCAGGGCCCCCACCTGGCCTCCTTGGCAGCCTCAGCACCTCCTCACTTCACTTTAACGCTAATTGGAGATTTTAATCTGCACTGCTGCTCTGCTCGGGGTGCTGGGGGGAGCGCCAGCTGTGCAGTAATTCCAGCAGCACTGACTGTTTAATCAAGCTGTCCTCCTGGGGAGGGGCCCTCAGGCATAGGGGTAGGAAGGAGGAGAATAACCTCTGTCATCTCCCTTAGCCTGTTCAGCCTGGAAGGGCTTCATGGAGACAGAGGGTCAATCGTGGAGTCCTCAGTGCCATAGAGCCCCCATGGCCATTTGGCACCCCTAGCAGAAACACTGTGTGATATGGGTGGGTATGAGGCTTACGGGCCAAAGCAGCCTACCCTCCTATCCAGTTTTCTGACACCATTTTTGGCTCAGAGCCCTGGAGTATCCTGGGGTATATTCCAGCCACTGAGGCTGCAAACATCCACTAAACCATCTTGAATTCTATAGGTTTGTGCTGGGGTAGATGACAGGGCGACTAACTCTCCCAGGCTTCAGTCACCCCAACACTTTCTCACTAACGAAGATACTTTTCTTAGAACAATTCTAAGATATTTTTTCCCCTAAAAACCACAGATACCTTCACCTTCTGGGTTAGAAAGTGACTGCCATTAAGGCAGGGGGACAGGGAGGCATACAGCTGGAACCTGCTACACCCTGAGGGAGAGAAGTACCTGTGCAAGGTGTTCAGTGCCTGGAAAGAGGGGGCTTCCCAAGTACAGCTGGAAGCAAATTGAGATGTCAGACCACTAGGGCAAAGAGTTTAGGGGTCTCAGGCCATTTTAAAGGAAGAACAAGTGGTACCAATTATTTGTCTCATTTTTTGGGCCCTTGTTCTCTCAGGGTGTTTCTGACCCCTGTTTTGGAGAAAGGGTGCCCTCATCCCCAAACTGTCTGCTAAGGGGCAGGAGTTTTAATTGGCCAGCAGCGCCCTCGTGTGGCAAAAACCATGACCACAGCTGCCCAACGGGCAGGGCTGTTCTGTGTGATCAGTTAACCTGGTAGACTGATATGTAGACAAGTTATAAATGCTGGTGCTCAAGGTACCCCATGCATACTTACTGCTTGACTACATCCAGGGATGTTTCTTGCTAACACCTGCCCTCTGTCTACCTCGGCTCACCTGCTTCACCTCTAACTCAATCCATATGCCTACCAGGAGAGGGAGCACCTTACCCAGAGGTGGCACTTACTTGAGCTGCTGCTTGTGCTGTCTGGATTGCAGGAATAAGAGAGGCACTGCAGAGAGAGGAGGCCTAGGGTCAAGAGGACAAACTGATGTTACCTCCTATGGCCAGGAGGCAGGGAGATCTCTGCCTACCCTGACCCCCAACTCTCAACAGGCCCCAGAGGAGAGCTGACACCTGAGTTTAAGACAGTAACACCTAGTAGTTGATTCTGCTCTATGGCCGTCTATTCTCCACTCCCTGGAGGCATCTGGGAATGAGTATGGATGGATTCTCAGAGCCTAAGATCCTGGTCCTGGGAAGTAGACACTAGATAAAGCATCTTTCCTTTCAGACCAGTCTGGGTAACATTAAAAACAAACACACACACAAAATCATTCCCTCAAAAGATCCAGGTACTCTCCCAGGGTAGCAGCAACTAGGAAGAATGCACATCTGCAGCTTCAGACTTCTAGCCCCCAAAAGAAAGGCTCCCTGTCATTAGACTCTTCCTCTCCAGTACCAAATACCTTCTGTTTACCAGTCCCTTCCCACACCCACTAACTGGAAAAAAGGGTTAGAACTATAGAAAAGAGATGAACATTTGATACAAGGAGGTAGCGGCTCTCTAAAGACTTGGGCTGGAAGTTAGGAAGACATACAGCTGAGTCACCAAGGCCTTCCTCTTGTTGGAGACATTTAATAACAGAAAAATACTACCAGAGAGAAACATAACCCTGTTTGGGGTTGATGGGTAGGAGGAGCAGCACACCTACCAGCAAGCAAGGAAGGTGGGAGTAGGCACAGGAGGCTGGTGACCTGTCCCATCTGGGCACTAGAGATGGAGGAAGCAGGCTTGCAGGCCTCTACTTCTGGTGTCTCACACACTGTTTGGAGAGATGGAATTTCCCACTGAACCTGGAAAGGAGGTGAAGAAGCTGATTAGAGGTAGTGAGAGGGGATAGAACTGCCCTATCTTGACTCAGAAGAAAGGGATAGAAAACAGCTTTTTGGTGCTTGCTTTAGCAGCTCATATACTAAAAAGATTGCAATGATACAGAAAAGATTAGCATGGCCCCTGTGCAGTTCCATGAAAAGGAAGGGAGGAAAAGAGGGAGGGAGGGAGGGAGGGAGGGAGGGAGGGAGAGGGAGGTAAAAAAAAAAGCTTTTTGGGACTGGGCACAGTGGCTCAACATCAATAATCCCTGCACTTTGGTGAGTCCAGGAATCAAGACCAACCTGGGCAACATGCTGAAACCCTGTCTCTACTAAAAATACAAAAAATTACCCAGATGTGGTGGCACATGCCTCTAGTCCCAGCTACTCAGGAGGATGAGGTGGGAGAAACCACCTGAGCCAGGGAAGTTGAGGCTGCAGTGAGCTGCGATCACGCCACTGCACTGCAGCCTGTGCAACGGAAATGAAACCCTGCAGGGGTGTGTATATAGATGGCGTTGTGGGCTAGTGGGGCAGCTCTCCTGGAGGACAGGGCTGAGAGTAACCCAGTAACCGGCATCAGCAGCTCACTGTAGAGCAACATCCATTAACACAGCCGGACAAGAGGAAAGAACAGGAACGCCAAGAAGGGGGGTTACCTGATCTAGTTGGAAGGGAAAATCTATTAATCAGAAGGTAGAACACCAGAAAAGGGTCAAATTAAAAGCTAAGAAAACTCCTCTGGAGATCTTTTGGAATAAGAAACTTCCCTAAGATCGTCTGTTATCCCAGCTACTCAAGAGGCTGAGGAACGAGAATCACTTGAACCTGGGAGGCAGAGGTTGCAGTGAGCCAAGAGGATGCCACTGCACTCTAGCCTGAGCGACAGAGAGACTCAGTCTCAAAAAATAAAAATTAAAAGAAAAAAAAAAAGAAACTTCTCTAAACCAGGGGTTGGGTGGGGTGGGGTAGGGGCATCCCATACAAAAGTAGGTCAGTGGCCTCTGATTGGCTTTAGGTCCCTACCTGGCTTGGCTTTAGGTTCTGTGAAAGAGACTGAATTTGCCAGGCTCTGGGTGAGAGGTGACTGATGGACATCACTGCATTCCTCAGAGGCCATTCCAGCTCTTGCTGCTACCTGTAAAGGAAAATGGCAGGTTACATTAGACATGAGATAAGCGACTAAATACCAAAGAGCATCTTTGGTCTTGCACCCAGGGAGCATGGCATTGGTAGGTAACAGCGATGGTGAGGTTAGCACTCTTTTAACTCCTTCAAACCTGAATTCCCCAGAAGGATTCAGACTAAGCTTAGTATACTCCCAGAGAGAGTCATAACTGTTCTAAAATTCTTGTCTCCAGGGACCTAGCTCCCAGGCTGATAAAAGCAAAACCATAGTTCTTAAAGTTAGGAAATTCAACAGAAACAGAAGCTGTGAAACCCAGAATCATAAAGGTCAGTGAAGGTTAATGGTTAACATAAGGCTAATACAAAAAGGTGACTGGGAGGAGGCTACCTAGTTTTAGATCAGATCAACAGCTTGGACTTGCAGCTCTCTCATCCATAACAGCTTCTTCAAGAAGGGCTCTAAGGCAAAAAAGGATCCTGACTGTGAGAAAGGAGGTTTGTAGGACAGCAGACTTAATGTAATCTGGACAAGCAGGTCTATCATACATTCCCTAAAGACAAATTTACATGTGGACCAGTTCCACATTTCCTCTATGCTATCCATCAGGATTGATGAACAAAATGTAAAGGATATGTAGGATAAGTACTGGGATCTACTTCTTCAGCAGCAGCAGACAATATTCATTTTGCAGATCCCCAGTACCTCTCCCCTAGACGATTAACTCGTTCTAATCTGCCCAGTGATGGCCTTCTCCCTTCAGGATTCTGCTTCCAGCCTAGGCATGCTCCAGCATTCCCCTCTGCTCATCAGTGGCTCCTAGACTTATATGCTCAGAGAAAGCAAGCACTGGAAGGGATGGGTAGATACATCCAAGAGAGGTCTAAAGAGGGGAAGGGTGTCTTGGCACCAGACTGAGATGACTTACAGAACCTGCAATGAGTGTCAGCCAATGGAACACTACATAGGGTATTTAGGTCACTGTGGAGCACCATATACCACCTTCCTTCTGCCTCATCAAAGGAGAATACCAAACAACTCAAAACTTAAAAAAATAAAGGAGAAGCGTAGAAGGTCCCCTTATCATTTTCCTGTAATCTCAAAGCACACCTCTTTCTGCTGAGTTCTATCACTTCATCTCTCATTCAGGGACCCCCTCCCCCTACCTTAGGTTTCTAGCAGATGTGTTTTCTTTCTCCAGTCCCTTTTTCTTTTCAATATAGCTGTATTGTAATGCAAAGGAGCTTCGGTTGAGATTTAGTATTAATTCCTCACATTGCCTCTGAGGATCTTTTCCTACTATCCAACCTCCAGAGATGGCTGCAAAGTACTCTTTGAAGTTTGGGTTAACTATGAGGGTATCAGGATCTTTGTCTGTGGCTGCCATCTGCTTCCCAATGAACCAGAAGTCTTGACTTTAAATAAAAATTACGCTTGTACAATCTGCATGTCTTTGAAACATTATTCTTAGGCCTGACATGGTGGCTCAAGCCTGTAATCCCAGCACTTTGGGTGGCCGAGGCAGGTAGATCACATGATGTCAGGAGTTCAAGACCTGCCTGACAAACATGGTGAAACCCCATCTCTACTAAACAATACAAAATTAGCCGGGCATGGTGGCACACACCTGTTATCCCCACTACCTGGGAGGTGGAGGTTGCAGTGAGCTGAGATCACACCATTGCACTCCAGCCTGGGCAGTAAGAGAGAAACTCTGTCTCAAACAAACAAACAAACAAACAAACAAAAACAGGCCAGGTGCGGTGGCTCACGCCTGAAATCCCAGCACTTTGGGAGGCCAAGGCAGGGGGATCACAAGGTCAGGAGATCAAGACCAGCCTGACCAGCACGGTGAAACCCGTGTCTACTAAAAATACAACAATTAGCCAGGTGTAGTGGCATGCATCTGTAATCCCAGCTACTCAGGAGGCTGAGGCAGGAGAATTGCTTGAACCTGGTAGGCAGAGGCTGCAGTGAGCCAAGATTGCACCACTGCACTCCAGCCTGGGTGACAGAGCAAGACTCTGTCTCAAAAAAAATAAATAAATAAATAAATAAATAAATAAATAAAGAGGCTCACGGCTGTAATCCCAGCACTTTGGGAGGCCAAGGCAGGTGGATCACCTGAGGTCAGGAGTTCGAGACCAGCCTGGCCAAGATGGTGAAATCCCATCTCTACTAAAAACACAAAAAAATTAGCCAGGCGTGGTGGTGGGCACCTTAAATCACAGCAACTCAGGAGGCTGAGTCAGGAGAATCACTTGAACCCAGGAGGCGGAGGTTGCAGTGAGCCAAGATCCCATCATTGCACTCCAGCCTGGGCAACAAGAGTGAAACTCCGTCTCAGGGAAAAAAAAAAAAGAAAGAAAGATTATTCTTTAAGGTAAAAATATATAAAATTTCCCAGTCTTTCTACTAATTATTTTTAAATATACCTTTCCCTCAATATCTTTCTCCTCAAATCTCACAGTCCATCCTTCCTTTCCTGAAGCAGCTCAAGGCTCTCAGGAATGGGTCATCTTAAAGTCAGGGGCACTCTAGTCACAGAAGTCAAGATTCTGGCCTCTTAGATCTAGTTCTGGCTGTCTGCCATTAACTCACTGTGTGACCATGTGGGTGAGGCACTTCCCTTCCTTAAGCCCCAGTTTCCTGCTCTGTAAAGGGAGAGGTTAGATTACCTGACCGCTTTTCTAGCCCTGGCAATCTATAATTCCCTCAGGGAGAAGACAAGTGTCATTCCATCAGGAAGTAAGATACTCATTCCCGCCCTTACAGGTTCTCTCTGGGCCACTGCAGAGAGAAATTCTCCTATAGATGCCTACCTTTCTCTTGCTGGCTTAACTAAAAGGACAAGTGTGTTCCAGAAGGAGGCCTTCCTTTAAGAGCCAAACTTCTCCCATCAAGAGGAAAAGAAGTTGAGGCAGTCTAACTCTAACCGTGAATTTTGATAAAGCAGATGGGAGACTGAAAGCAGGTATGGGGCAGGAAGGAGTATGATAAGCATACCCCCCTACCCTCCAGACTTAGCACACACCTTGGCTTTGCCCTAGGGAGCCCCACATAAGTAGTAGCTGCTAATCCAACTCAACTGTGTGTGGATGGGAAGAAGAAAGCAAGGACATGTGGAAACACATCCACAGCATTGACATAAGTATTCAATCAATGTCCATATACTCTCCTCTCCTACTTCAAGCCTGTAAGAAGCCACGGTGGGAGGAGACACCATATCCCAGTCTTCCCCTTCCCCAAAGTTGGAAAGGAAGAGACAGTGAGACAGGAGCTACTTGGCTTCCTATAAATTGTTTTGTCCTTCCTCACAGCTGCAATCAGAAGCTAAGGGCTCCCGCAGGCCTTGTTCTGATCTGCTGCAGGCGATGGAGGGTTTTTGAAACGAAGAGTACTTGGCTGCGGCCCCGTTTCAGCTGCCGTTGGGGCTGGCTAATGGGCTCATTCGGGAAGACCCCTGCCTGCCGCACTAAAGAGTCCCCTGCCGACCCCCGCCCCAGTCCCAACCCAATTAATAAATGGGGGCTCCCACTTTATGGCTCTGGGAGCAGGAATCAGAGATACAAATGACCCCTAGGGAGGGACAGAAAAAGGCCTTCCAAGAATCAAGCCAGAGAATTGTGCATCCACAGGCGCATGCTGCCACAGGCTAGTCATATCCCATTTTCAAAGAATTAAAGGGGAAGAAACTGGCAAAAATGCTATTTTATTTCCCAGATCCAGAGTAAGACAGCATTCTTGAAGTTTATGGGCACACCCTAGCAACAGACTCCCTCTTGCCTGGTTCTTCAACCTGAAAAGGGCAGGGTGCATGCAGGTTATCATCTGGACACATAGTACGTGCTTCACTATTCTCCAGGGTAGTGCCCCCTCCTAGACTGCAGTACTGAACACTGACACATCCTATGAATTGGTTAATAAGATAAAACACTTCCTACTTAAAAACAAAGCAGTTCCCTCTTATCAAGCTTTCATCACCACCAACAGCACAAACGTGTCCTGGGATCATCATCCTGAAGCTTTTATCCCTCCCCTCACATCCAAGCTGTGACCAAGCCTTGCTAATTCCTATGGACCCACTTTCTTTCCTCTGATTCTCCGTGTCTTACTCTAGTTTAAACTGTCACTGCTTCATGTCTTGGCAAGAACAGTAATATTACAGTGAACTTTTCTGCTTCCTTGATCAAGTACTGCTACGAAAGTCCTCAATGTGATTTTCATCTCATCATGCTCTGTTCCCTGTTACTGCTTAACAAATCAAATTCCTCATTCAAGCCAATGAGATTGCTCCTCCAACTTCATTTCCTAATACTCCTTTCCTGTCCATTCTACTCAGCCAATTCACTGCCTCTGCACAAAAGACACAGGAGCCCTCTTCCATGAGATTCCTCCCACTGCTCACCTTCCTCTTCTGTTCTGTGTCCCCTTTCTTATGTTCAAATAATTGTTTCTGAATAACTCCATTTTTTCTGATTATTTCTTTGCTTTGGTTTCCTCTTATGATACTGTTTTATTTTATAACCCACATTGATATGTTGACTTACAAAATCAGATTCCCCACTCTGCACCAGCTCTAAGACTGACCTCTCTCACAAGATCCAGAAGCTTCCTGAAGGTGGGACCCTCCCCTAATCTTCCTCAGAGGTTGTCCTGTCTGTACTCAGGACTTGCTTCTGCTGATGATATTAATGCTCCCCAGTGAAGCAGCCCTCATGGTATAACTATTGGGATATTATATCAAACAACCATGAGGAACACAATTTCTGTCAATTTTCAAACTGCCACCTGCCTTGAACTTGGCACTGAATCTTCCCAAAATTACAAATTCCGTTTCATGACTTCAAAGTGTTACAAAACAAAAAACAAGCACAGTCACCAAAGGAATTTATCTCCTTCATTCATGGTATGTAACTACTATTCTCTTTGAAGACATCTTAGGATGAGAAGCTCCATTTTGTTTTCTATTTGTATGATTAGTTCCCACATTCTCAGGTCATGACTTGATTTTCCAAAATGAAAATCAATTCCAGAGCCAAGAGTAATCTTGGTCCCTATCAGTCCTGTCTCTAATCAACACGTTTTAGAAGGTCTCTAGGAATGGAGAAGTTATTTTTGAGTCTCTTTCAACAGTTCGGCAAATACTTCCTTAGATTAAACCTCACTCTCAAATGCTGACTCTTTACTTCCTGTAGTTCAGCCCTGTGCGGTTAGAGAGGAAAACATGGTCTACCACTCCCCTTTATCTCCTACATATTGCTCAGGATAATAAAAGAAGTTTGCTTTTATTTATTTATTTTTTTTTTTTGAGACGGAGTCTCACTCTGTCACCCAGGCAATCTTGGCTCACTGCAACCTCCACCTCCCGGGTTCAAGTGATTCTCCTGCCTCAGCCTCCCGAGTAGCTGGGACTACAGGCGCATGCCACCACATCCAGCTAATTTTTTGTATCTTTAGTAGAGACAGGGTTTCACCATGTTAGCCAGGATGGTCTTGATCCCCTGACCTCAGGTGATCCACCTGCCTTGGCCTCCCAAAGAGCTGAGATTACAACCTTTTATTCATTCTATCCCTTAGCTTTAAGGTGCTAATCAATCAAGATAAAAGCAAAGCACTTAGCACAGTGCCTGACACATAGCAGGTATCCAAAAATGTTAGTTCCCTTTCTCTCCCCTCCTTCTCCCAATACCATATAGGTTTCTCAACCTTTCTGGGCCTTTTTACTGGTTAAAGATGTCACTGAACTAAACAAACTAATGTTCTTTTGTAGCTCTAACATTCTGTGACTCTAATTCACATATTCTGGTTTGTTCTTCTATGCACTGCCATCATTTGGATCTAAAATTAGTGGCAGAGGAGTAATACTAGTCTCTAGGTTGACTTAACATACCTAAAATCACTAGCAGCAGTTTTGAAATTCAAACAATACAAATAACTGTTTAATGTGATGCATCAATGTCATTCCCTCCTTATTCCTGAATTACTCTCTTGATCTATGTAGATAGCAGTGTTAAGTAAACGTCCTTATTTAAGTTATTTGCTTAACGTATTTGCCCATCTTTTCCAGTTTCTCTAGAGAAAATGTCTTCATAGGATCCATAGGATCCTAAGGGTTCTTGCCCCATCCTCCAACCCTAAAGGCAAGACTACTGTAATCAAGGGGAATGCTTTACTCAATAGCGGAGCTTTAATGGGGTCTTCCTGAAAAGAACTGTGAATCTCTAAGAAAATTAACCTATAAATTTCACTAGCCCAACCATAATTTTTCCTTCCATCCCATATCCCTCTCACTTCTTTATAAGCAATTATACCCCAAGTCTTTCTGCAGCCCAGCTACCAGACTGTTCCAGTTCTCCCTTCTTACCCTTATTTCTACCTCTTATATTGCTTCATTTTCTGAGACTTTTGGTCCCCTAACAGAAATTATAAATATTAATACTAGTACAAGGCCAAACTAAGAAGTTCCAAAATTTTTATAAGGGATGAGGCTACTAAGCTTTCTCTAGGTCTTTGAATTCAGCCTGTTTTCTCCAGGGATTAATACATTAAAAAATTGCATTAGCCTCAGTGAGGAGGGTGGCCTACAAGCTGATCCTCACCAAGGGTGTCCCTCCTTATGCACTGTTGCAGTTCTGAGACTCAGGAGGGAATCTCAGAGTCTCCCTCCTAGAGACAGCCCATCAGATAGGCCCCTTAGGTAAAGACACCCTCCAAGACTCATGCTTTGTTCTTTACTTAGCTCTGCTACATCATGGACTTTTTAAAGGTTTCTTCATGCTGCCTCCCTCAGGGTTGGTTTGGCCTGGATAAAATGCCCTTCATTCCTTTAGAGCTATCAATACTATCTGTAGTTTACAACCATGCCAGAGAAAGATATCAAAAAGTGCATCCATTTACAGGTCCTAGGGAACCTGGGTCTAACTGAATTTCCTTCATGACTATGCCTTCTTAGTTCAGAGAAGTATGCTGTAGCTGAAGGCCGTAAATTGAGAATGCTTCACTAACAAACTACCCATTTAGAGGGTATGAAAGAAACTCGGAATCAGTCTCTTTCTCTCAGTCTTGGAGTATTAATTTTTGAGATAAGAGATAATGAGAGAAATCCAGTGGTCAAAGTGTTTTGGCACCCCAGTGATTAATCACCAGGACACTAAAGCAACTGTTATCTGCTTTCTCTTAGATACCAGAGAGCCCTCTTCTCACTAAGCTTTACTTCCCACAGACACCATCTGCAAATGAGCTTAAAAATGTCAACAGCAAAAGCAACAATCTCAGGATATGGAAGAGGATAAAAAGGTGAAGGTTAAAAGAGGAGAAGCAGGAAGACAGAAAGATGACTCCCCGCCTTTCCTGACCAGTAAAAGAATATTTTGTGCCCTATATAACATGAATGAAAACCTCCTTTCATGCTTCCTAGCAATACAAAAGTATGGTTATTTTGCTTTCTCCTTCACTTTCCACTGCAGTAGGTTGAGGATCCAGATAGACATTTGTCTTATGAATTGACTCTCATTACCTTTCAAAACTATGAAACAGAAGTAACTCTAAATACCTGGTAGGGTTAAGCAATCAATACCGATGGTAGGCCTAAATTATTCCTGTTGAATGGTGAGTAGGGAGAAAGAGAAATAGGAAAAGAAGTGGGTGGATAGGAGATGGAGTGACAGTTGCGTACAGTGAGGGGTACCACCAGTCATTCCTTCAGATGTCGTACTCCCCACAAAGTCTCTCAACTCTGACTTGGAGTAATCTCCTACTTGAGAGTATTCCCAAGGTTAGGAACGCTGGAGGTGTTCCTACAGACGAGAACTGTCACACCTGGACTGTAAAATTAACCGAAGTGTCCAGGAATGCTCACCTTGCCTCTCAGGACAACCAGAAGACTCAGCAGTTCCACCTCTCCCTTGGAATGGTTGAGTGCTTCCTCCCTTGAGGAACTCCCCATTCCCATTCCACTTAGCCCTCTGAATGATTAGGATATGAAAGTCACTCAAGTTAAAAAACAATCAAGCTATGAGGTAATCTTTAATAACAACGGAAATCCCAAGATCAGCACCAAGAACATTAACTGTTTACTTTTTTGAGGCATTAACCATAACCGTACAGTTAAGGATGCCTGTGTAGGAAAGGACAGTGCCTAAGAAATTTAGGTACTGAACAGTATGGTTTCTGGTTAGAAATGGCCTTTGGTATGACAGAGAAAAATCTAGGTTAGTAAGGTCCTCAGGCTTTAGGCCCAGAATTGAAAAGACATTGCTTCAATTTTCACTGCTATGAAGTGAAAATAGCATTTTCTAGTAGGCTGAAGTTTACACCCTAGTCATGAACTTGCAACATAAAAAGACCTAAAACTGTTTCTCTGGAGGCCAACCAGGAACACATAATTCCAAAAATTGGAACAATCTTGAGCTCTCCATTCACCTAAGATGTGACTTAGTCCACAGGCAAGGGAACACCACTTAAGCTTTTGAGGATTCATAAGCAGGTGAGCAACTTTCATCAGCACCAGTTTTTGAATTCAACTTCCTCCTAATTTCCCTTGCTCTGGTGTATCCCTTAACCTTCTCGTACAACTTGCTTACCCCATTTACAACTTCCAGATACCTATCTCCCCTCTTTCTTTCTCCTAGTGGACTTTACCTGCTCTCTACCTATTTGTCCTAACAGGATTGCAGCACATACAAGGGCAAATTTATCCTGTCTTCTAAGCCATAAAATGGAAGGGGAAGCTACTCCGTCTTCAGGCGGAGATGGGAAAGATTTGGGGAAGAATAGGGATTTTAACTTTTAAGCAACTTTTTGATTCAATTTCTGGATTGGCAACGCATCAGGAAATCTCAACAGAGGTAGGTACACTAATCCCCATGCTGACTCTGCACTGTAACAATGTGAGAATGGGGCTAGGGTGGGGTGGAGTGGTGAAGAGTCTAGTTTAAGACTATCTTTTGGGTCTCAACAGCCTCTTACCAACTTCCCTTGATAACAGTTGAGCTCAAACCCACTTACCTCTCCTGTCAGGAGGAGTCAGGGTACATGAAGCTCAACTCTTTTGATGGTTTGATACCATTATTTGTATAACTTTTCTACTTAAAAAAAAATCACATTTTATGGTTTTTCCCACTCATTTTTTTATTCTCTAGTTCCTAGTCTAGTGTTTTGAGGCACCTCTTCAAATCCTAATAATTTTTTGTGGGGAGGGGGAGTATATGAGTCTATAATGATTCTAGACAGAGAACCCCTAACATAAAACAGAGGAAAAATGTCCTTTACACATAATTAGATATGCTCAGAGGGTACAGATTAAGAAGTAAATGCAATGGAGCAAAAGTGGTATCGTAACAGGAAATATTTAATTTTCCAATCTCCACTTTCCATTTTTATAAACTGAAAGAAAAAAATTTAATATATTACAAAATATCTGTACATAGACAAGATACACCCAATGGGGGTCAAAAACAAGAGAGAGAAAGGAATACAGTGTCAGGAACCTAAATCAGGGAGAATGAGGTGGCAACTGACACTTTTCTGATGCAGCATTCTCTCTCAAAACCTGCTGGTAACCATTTTAGCACGGTAACTATATATGCATATTATATATACACACACACACACAAGTGGTTGGGTGATGTCTATGGCATAAATTAACAGAAGTTCTACTTGCAAATTTGTGCTAACTGCCCTGCTTTAAACATATAGATTTGATGTTGCTTTCAAATACTTATTGTTCCTATGGACAGCTGAAGAAAAAAACTAAGGAAACTGGGCCAAGTATACTTGTTTTCAAAACCACAAAAATGATCACGGTCAAACCAGTTTTGCCTCCCACTCATGAACAGAATCAGATTTCTTATCTGTTCAAAATAATGTATTTAATAGACTTAATATCTCTCATTGTACAATAATCAAAACAAAAACAAAACCACTTTTGAATGGAATTGGGTTTGTAATTTTCAAATAGTCAAGCTGAAACTCTGCCAAACCTTTACTTTCATCATGTTTATAGATAACATAACTGAAAAATTAACAAATACCTTTTCTTCCTCCATACAGATTTCAGGATATTTAAATAAGTTTTTTTCCTCTGCTTTTAGAAATAGTCAAAATTACCAAACTTTTTTTTCATTTTAAAAGTTAAGACTCCCAAAATGGGGGTGGGGTGAGATGAGATCATACATACACATACACTCACACATACACTCACCCCCTTCCCTAGTAGGGATGAGGGAATGGAGGCTTAAGTATATTATTTAGGATATTTGGCATAATTAAAAATAAGAGGTGGGAGGGGGAGGAAAAAACATTATTGATGACTGCTGATAACCAAAATACAATGAAAATATATAGAGAATTTTATTCATATTTGATGGGAAACCAACTTTTTTTTCACTGAATCGATACTTCTGATAGTATCCCAGGCTCAAGTTCTTTAATAAAAAACAGGGAGTGGGGCCCAATAATTCAAATTCAAATATTCTAAAATACAAAGGCCCATGTCTGAGGACTAAGAAGTCAACAGACAGGAGGTTCAGATGAACTTTAATGCAATTTACCAACAGAATGTCAGTAAGCCTAGTAAATCTAACTGGACACATTGGTATAAAAAGCCATCAATGCCAAAATGGCTAGAAGGTTCTCTTTCTAATCAGTGTTTGGCCCTGGAGGCAAGGCCAGATTAAAAAAAACAAAGAATAATAAAGAAATACACACACCGTTATCTACCTATTTCATTAACAGTCTTCAAGTAAGTATCTGAAGAGGGTTCTTCTTTCATTTCTTTAAAGTTCTGTTTTTTGTTTTTTAAGTAATGCACCTTTCTAAGTAATTTTATTTTAAAAAATAAGAACTTGGCATTGAAACATGAAACTTGAGTTTTGAAAACTATCCTCCAAGATGCTGAAGCATGTTTGCTTTTTCTCTGTAAAAAGGGGCTAACCTGTTTCCTAAAGGTCTAAGTCTGTGCAGATAAATTATATGACATGTATCTGTTTTTTAAAACACTCTATATGCTGGTACTCACACAGAAATAGAAGCCAGAATGAGAAGCCTCCCAAATTATCCCACCCTGACAGCCTTTCCCTTTTTCATTTCCTGTTTATGATAAGGCAAAGTTCTTGCCAGGAAGCACAATTTAACCCCTTTTACCAAAACCAAATCCAAATATCTTTGGAGGAAAATCCCTAAAAAAACTGGCAGGTTACACATGCTGGGACATGAATATGTCAATACTGTTCTTCCTCACAGTATGCTGTTTTAAAATTATTTTTTTTAAAAAGGTCAGGTATTGATATATCTTCAGGAAAATACCCACCCTAAACTAGGTTACATTTCCATGTATCTTCAGGATTTGTTTTTCTCTTTGACAATATCACAATGCTCCGTTTGAAAGGTTTTTTTTTTGACATAAAAATATATGTGTAAACAATATGCTAAATGCTGTTATTAGCTCTCTAGGTATGGAGACATCATCTCTAACCACAGCTCAGCAGCAATGTCCAAGCTGTCCACATTTACAAATCAACTTCCCCATCAGAACATGGTTTAAAAAACAAAACATTTTAGAATCGAAGAGTTACAGAGAACAATGTAGGAGTTTGAATTTCCTTTCCTTTATTTCAAAAAAAAAAAGAATAATTATCCCAGGTTCTTGGGCATCTCAACTATTAATTTTTTCCAAACAAATGCCTCAAAGAGAGAGAAAGAGCGAGAGCAAGAGTGGGTGAGCAAAAGAGAAAAAGAGAAAGAGAGAAAGAAAGAAAGGGAGAAAGAGAGAGAGAGAGGCAGAGAGAGCAACGTGGGGGAGGGAGAGGGAGAGGGAGAACACGTGCACACATGGGCAGAAAGGGGAAAGAGATTGGGTAAAGTCTACCTACTTGCCCAAGAATGCCACTTTCTATAACCTGCTTTATGTGCAGGGAGAAGGGCCTATCTTTTGTAAAAGTGGAGTAAACTTTAAGGATGAGTAATTTATTTGGAAAAAAAGTATGTTCAAGATGCTCAATGGGCAAAAAGTGTTCACTTAAAAGCAAAATGTGAGATGGTGGAGAGGAAGGAAACATTTATTTAAATCAGCCAGGCCACTGTTTCCCTTATAGCAAAAGCCTAAGAGCAGCTCAAATTTTGTGAACACTATTCTCTTTAAAGGAAAAAAAACCGAAACACCTAAATTAAAATTCAAAAGAAAGAAACCACACACAACCCCCCACCCCAAAACGTTAAAAACCAAAGAGCCTCTCCTGAGCCATCTCAAAACTGAAACTGTTCTTTCTCTCTTCTGATCAATAAGTGCAGGCAATGAACTAATAAAACATTTACTTTTCAATGTAATCATCCTCTCCATATTCTCTACTTGTATCTACTAAGGTAGAGTTGAAGTAAATGTTCTGGCTATAGCCCATCCAGGGGGAACTGGTGCCAACATCATTATTTCGTAAGTCGCCTGCTAGTAGCAAGTGAGCAAGGAATACAACGGACAGCTTTGCAGTAGCCAAATGCAGATGATTACCTCGCTCTGGCAAATGATTTCATTAAAGATTCAGAGAACTGGATGGAAGGATGGAAAGGGAAGGAATCTTTCAGGACACTGAAGTCTCTGGGTTAGTAAGGAACTCCTCTCCCTCTTCCCCCTCTTGGTGGGACTCTTGTAGGCCCCCGATAGAGTTTTCCATAAGCAGAAGACTGAGTTGGGCCCCCCCAGTGAAGGCCTGCTCCTGAGCTGCTGGCCCCAGTGGTTCCTGGCCCCAGCTCCCCATAGTTTTGCAATTTGGTCTCTGCGTGTACCACAGAATTGCTGCTTCCCTCAGCCTTCAGGAATGGTTGCCCGACCACCGGGTGTAATGCTAAGGGGACCCTGGCAAAACGGAGGTCCTGGTCCCCTGGAAACTGCACTGACCCTGTGCCCTGGTAACTGCTGGACTCCCCAAGGTGGCTCACAGAGCCTGAGAAGGTCCTGTTCTTCACCAGGGTCTGGACCAAGGATTCTGTCAAGGCTGGACCAGAGTTTCGTTCATCAGTGTCAATGGCACTGAACCCTGTTTCAGGCCCATCAGTGTTTCCATAAGTCCTGTTTGGATGGGGTTGGGTGGAGAATTCCATTGGTCTCAAGGCCTGGTGCTCATGTGGCAGGCGGCCAGGAGGCTCTGCTTCAGGCTGGGATAAAAGTTGCAGCAAGGCGGCTGTCACGGCTGGGTTCAGCTCCTGGGGGGCGCTGGAAAGATCGCCTTCAACCAGAGGGGGTGGAGGTGGCGGCGGTGGAGGTCCGGGGGGCTCAGGGGGCCTCTTCTCTGGTGGAAGAATGTGAGGAGGACATGCTGTGGAAGGGTTACTTCTTTTAAACACCATCTTAAAAAGCATATGTGATTATAAACACAAACACACACACTGCGCAACATAAACAAATATCAGTATAAGTAACCAGATATATAAAGAATAAAATCTTGGGATCAGGAAACTGCAATTATAAATAAATCAAGTGACTAAAAGTAAAACAGTTGCTTTCTGGATCTAACAGCTAGTGTAGGAAAATATCATAGGTTTCAAATGATTATCGTGATTTTTGTATGAGAAATTTCCTCCATTTCCTTCCTTTAAAGAACTGTTCTAATATGCAGGCTGTTGGCAGCCTCCCTGCCCCTTTTTGCTGTTAGATGGAAACATTAAAACAAAGCAGAAGGAAGGAAGATGAGAGGGAACAATATACATGCTGTGGTCACATTTCTAGGACATAATCTTGGTGTACAACAGAGACCCTGTGTGGACTTGCTAGCACATTTTACAGAATGTTTCATGACATAGATTAACCTGAAATAAAACTTAATATACAGGAGAGATAAAGTAAAAACTTTTCATTACCGGCATGTATAAAAATATACTTGCTTCTCCAAACTTTAGTCACCTCTCCCCAAAATCATATTCTGAAAGGATTTTAATTACCATATTGTCATTCAGCTTCCTATGTTACAGTAATTTTAAAGATTAAAGTAATTTCTATCATAATCTTCTATTTTGTTTTCCTACTTCCTGCATTTTTTCCATGCTATGAAAAAAAAATCACTATAGCAGTGTCATGCAGAATGAACTGTTGATAAACATCTGTTTATCTTGGAGATAGTGACCAGAACTGAGTAATTAAAAAGGTATTGAATTCACACTATACTCTTTTGTCTTTCTTGAACCACTTCCCCAGACTTTCTTTCTTCCACTGCTGCCTAAATGTGCTTAAGCATAATAAACGCTGTCTGATAATGAACTCCTGCCAAGTCAGGAGAGGAGAGATATAAAATGGTATGAGTTTGAGGACATACAAAACCAGGGAGACAGAAGTATGGTCAGAACAATGCCTTTAGAAAATTGAGAGTCATCCTGCTGAAGAAAAAAATTTAATGTTTTGGGATATCTTCCAAATGACCGATTTTTCTTTTCCCTACGGAAGCTTATTTAAAAAAAAAAAAATATATATATATATATATATATATATACACACATATATATATATGTATGTCATTCTTCTATTATTTAAGCTGTGATGTAAAGTCATTACTCAAAACAAGCCAAAAACAGTTTTTAGTTATAATTAGATATTTTTGTAGCATATTTATCTTAATTATATTTTGCAAAGACAATCAGTAAATAAGTTTGTATTCCCTTAGCATGCAGATGAAAGCACTCTGAAAACACTACTAAATTTTACGGTTGTACAGTATAAAAGATGAGGTCAGGTGCTACAGGTAACATCCAAGTAGGGTGACCAACAGTCCCAGTTTGTCTGGGATTGAGAGGGTTTTCCAAGATGTCAACATTCAGCTTTAAAACTAGGACAGATCAGGAATGAATTGGTGACCCTATGTATAGTACCCACCCAAGTTTTTTGTTGACTGATTGCCTAGTTGACAGGGTGGCAGGGAAAAATGAATTTAAGGATAAAAAATTAGCCATGGAAAATTTTGAACATGGAGAGTAGACATGCTGAAAAAGGAGGGCTAACTGGACTATAAGTAGTGATAGATTTCAGAGCCTTTTGCTTTCAACACTCTCTATATAAGAACATCATAGTATGAGTTATTTTTAAAACTATTTCTGGACTACACATAAAATGTAACACAAGGTTTTTTAATACCGAGGTCAAATAACTTAAAAATGTATAACTGTAAAAGTGAGATAATCTAAACTTACATTCTTCCAGCTATGCCATTTTTTTATTCAAACTTTGCCTTTTATGTAAATAGCCTAATTATGTTTCAAAAGAACTAACTCTTGAGCTCAAATTCCTTCACATGTATAAAATAAAACTATGATTCCAAAGTAGCAAAGGCTGGGCATAGTGGCTCATGCCTGTAATACCAGCACTTTGGGAGAATGAGGTGGGTGGAGATCAATCTGGCCAACATGGTGAAACCCTGTCTCTACTGAAAATATAAAAAAATTAGGTGGTGGCACACGCCTGTAATCCTAGCTACTTGGGAAGCTGAGGCAAGAGAATCATTTGAACCTGAGAGGTAGAGGTTATTGTGAACCGAGATCATGCCACTGCATTCCAGCCTGGGTGACAGAGCGAGACTCCATCTCAAAAAAAAAAAAAAAGCTATTAAAGTAAGGCTAATAAAACTTCTTAAATGAATTAAAAATAAAATGAATTATAAATCATATTGTTATGATTTAAAGTATCGATGTTGTCACTTCTTAAAAGTATGGGACTTTTGGCCAGGCGTGGTGGCTCACGCCTGTAATCCTAGCACTTTGGGCGGCCAAGGCAGGTGGATCACCTGAGGTCAGTTCAAGACCAGCCTGGCCACCATGGCGAAACCCTGTCTCTACTAAGAATACAAAAATTAGCCAGGTGTGGTGGTGAATGCCTATAATCCCAGCTACTTTGGAGGCTGAGGCAGAATTGCCTGAACCCAGGAGGCAGAGGTTGCAGTGAGTTGAGATCGCGCCATTGCACTCCAGCCTGGGTGACAGAGCAAGACTGTCTCAAAAAACAAACAAACAAAAAAGTACAGACTTTTAGGATTGACAACAATAAGGATGTATTACTGAAATGTAAAAATAAATTTAAAATTTTGGACTGGGCGTGGTGGCTCACGCCTGTAATCCCAGCACTTTAGGAGGCCAAGGCGGATAGATCACCTGAGGTCAGGAGTTCCAGACCAGCCTGGCTAACATGGTGAAACCCCGTCTCTACTAAAAATACAAAATTAGCTAGGTGTGGAGGCGTGCACCTGTAATCCCAGCTACTCAGGAGGCTGAGGCAGGAGAATCCATTGAACCTAGGAGGCAGAGGTCGCAGTGAGTCGAGATCACACCATTGCACTCCATGCTCTCCAGCCTGGCCAAGAGTGAGACTCCGTCTCCAAAAAAAAAACAAAAAACAAAAACAAAAACCCACATATACACTTTATTTTACTCATTAGATTTCAACTATCACCCTTCCCAGTAAGTACAGAATAGCAAAACAGGAGCCAAATTGATAGGCTATCACCTTCTCTGGCTTATACAGTCTGCCCTCTGGTGGAAGTGCTAATTAACAGTGAAATGGCCAAATAGAGACAGCAGGAGAGAAACAAGTGAGCCACTGTAGAGGCACCAGCACTGCAATAATTAAGTTATGGCATTGTAAAACTTTCCTCTGAAAAGTAAATCCAACAACTTCTGGCCATAGGCCAGGCCTTAAAGCATACACTTTCTGCACCATTTCATAAGAAATGTGAATGTAGGACCCTAAAGTTGAAGATTAGTATACCTCTTCAGCCCTTGAGCCTCTTCTTATTCCCCAATTCATGGGGTCTTCACGGACAGTGAGAATTTCCAAGGAGTTAAAAACACTTTTAGAGATTTTGCAAATAGACTGTGAATCAGAATTAAAGAATTTAAATTGCTTTTCCCTATAATAAATTGCATGGTATGGTCATGTGAGACTAAAGTATAACTTATCCCCATTTTCCTTTTATTTTTTTTTCCTTTATAATATACTCACTTCCTGATCTGGGGTCCATTCAATTGCTTCTATCAGAAACAGATTTAAATGAATTGTTCTTATACATTATTATTTTCAGGAAAAGAAATGTATAGTGTTAATTATCTACTTAGAAATATTCCCAAATTATTCATCAGGAAATTAACAACGATATTTTATTAGGGTTTTCTTGATTGTATCTTCCAGGAAAGACTGGTATTCAGCATCCACTCCACTAGAAGTCAAGAAGTATAGGCTGATAATGGATTGTCTGGAAGTCAGATTTCCAAGTGCTAGGACTAGTTTGCCACCACACACAGTGGTTCAAGATGCATCACTAGCTACAGTTGTGATTTCCTTGGTTAGAACACGGGGACTTTACTTACCTATCTCCTGGGAAGTAGAAAAACAATCAGTATAGGAAAAGTGCTTTGGGAAGCTTTTAAACTTAAAAGAAGCCAAGCAAGAAATATATCACTTGGTGCTATGTTCTCCTGTAGACTAGGTTACAGAATAACTGAAACCAAGGCCACTGATGTGGTGAAAAAAAAAAAATTAAGAAATTTTTAAGAGGATCAACAGCACCTGAGCTCAATGAGATTCATGACCGGTCTGTTTACCTGCTGCCTCCTCCTGTGGCATTGTGGGAGTTCTTCGGGGCCCCTGTGGCCCACTGTTCTTGTCACTGTTGTTTTCCTCCAGGCTGCCTGCTGGCTCTTGGGTTTTCACCAGCTGACTCAAGAGAACTGCCAAAATATTCTGCATGTCAGCTGGTGTGCTTGAAGCTTCAGGGGTCGTCTGTTCTGCTGAAGGCAGGACCACTGGGGCAGAGGGTGCTTCCTTCAATGACTCCTCTGGGGCCATGGGCTCTGAGTCCTGCTGCTGGGAAGTAGCTTCCGTCAGGGCACTGATGGATTGGTTCAGGGCTTCCAGCTGCTGCTGCATCTCTGGATTGGAGTGGATGTTAAGCAGCTGTGCCATTTGGGGGATGCTCAGGTCGGTTTGGCTCTGTAGCAGGTTTAATAACACTGCCAATTCACTTTGATTCAGCTGTTGTGTGATGTCACCAAGGCCTGTGGAAAGATAGTGAAGCCAATATAAGAGGATGAGACAGGCCAAGGGCCCTTTGCCTTCTTCCACTGGCAACAGCAACTTATAATATCCAAAAAATGAAGTTTCACTTTAAATGTCTCATTTTTCATACCTCAAAATGTCATGATACATTTTGTTATTCTTTATGCTTTCACTTTAAAAATACAGGCAATAATAACTAAAACATCTCTACATTGTGGATAAAAGTGACTTCATTTTACCTGTATTCTTCAAGGTCAGTGATTTTTAACCCTTACTGTACATCAGAATTACTAGGAGAGATCTTACAATCTCTCCTCTTCAGATGCCTCAGGACCCATCCCTAGAGATATGGCAATTGTATGGGCATATCTATATTTAAAGCTTCCTGGATGATTCTAATATATAGCCAGTGCTGAAAACCATTGCTCTAAGTGAAGAGGGAAGGGAGAGTGAACCAGAAAAAGAGAATCTTTTGCTCCAAAAAACTGGTCGTACATAACACAGGAGAACTACTTTGTTATAATAGTTCAATATGAAATAGTTTTAGATATATTTAGATCAAAATAAGTCTATAAAACTAACATTTATCAACTGTAATTTAAAATGATTAGATTCTATGAAGGTTTTATCAAATCTAACATAAGCAAGACTCCAAATTATGTGTGTTAGAAAGTCATGGGTATACTAACCTTAAATTAAATTTGGCTTACCTAATTCACTGATTTATGCCACAAATCTAATTGAGATACAGTGTTCCATACATATTTCAGGAAAGGAAAATGATCTATTGTAGAATTTCTGGAACATATGTACAAAACTTGGCTTATCTCCTTTTCCCCATAATGAGGACATTAAGTTCTTTCCTAATAGTTCACTGGACAAAAACTAATAAACAGACACACAGACTTCTTGCACTTGACCTTCCAGACCTGCCAAATATGCTTAGTAACAGCACAAAGGCCCATTCCAGCACTGACCTATTGCATCCCCAGCCCCAGGCTCCACCTTGCCAGGAGCAGGCTGAGGTGGTGCTGGGCTGCTATTCTTCACAGGCTCGGCACTTGTCCCTGAGGTAGTTTCTTTTCGAGAAATTTTGGATGGAGGTGGCTCTTCCACAACAACACCACTTTGTCGCTGACGTCGCCGTTTCTTACTCCACAACTCATGGCAATCCTGCCAGTGGGGGAGGCTGGAAAAAGACAAAGCAAAGGGGAAATATGTATGCAACAGTGAATGAATGGAGGAGCAAAGAATTAAAATAGGAAGGCAAAGACTGTGGGAAATGTCAAGAATAAGAAAAACAAAAATAACCAGAAAAGTTAGTAAGTAGGTAACAGGGTAAGTAGGTAACAACAGTGTAAAGGAAATCATGGCAGATGGTAATCTGAGGCAATAAAAGTACAAAAGTCCAAGAAATTTATACAGTGAGAAAGGAGAATCTTGCTAATACTAGGTACAGATCAGCTATATAAATTCCCATATAAATACTATCTTTCCTTGGCAAAACAAGAATACAGAACTGTATTGGTCAAGTTTCAGTAGGGAATAAAGAGAAGAACAGAGATAGCTGGCTTGTTAATGTTCACAGAAGATCTGGGAAAGGTGGTGATTTAAATCCTGGAACCATACATCATGATCCAAACATCTCTGTGCAAAATCAATGTATGTGTAATTTGGTTTGTGAGGACCAAGAAAAAAAAAAAAGCCTTTTTTTTTCTGAGGTGGGGTCTTGCTCTGTCACTCAGTCTGGCGTGCAGTGGTGCCTTCTTGGTTCACTGCAACCTCTGCCTCCTGGGTTCAGGCGATTCTCCTGCCTCGGTCTCCCCAAGTAGCTGGGACTACAGTTAGTTGCCACCACTCCTGGCTAATTTTTGTATTTTTAGTAGAGACGGGGTTTCACCATGTTGGCCAAGCTGGCCTCGAATTCATGATCTCAGGTGATCCACCTGCCTCAGCCTCCCAAAGTGCTGGGATTACAGGCATGAGCCACCGTGCCAGGCCAGATAAAAAACTTTTTATTTGCTAGAATGTGGGATGTGAACCTCTGAAGCTCCAATACAATACAGGGGCATTCATAAGATTCTAATGAAAGAAAGACACATTGAAAGATCATATTTCTTTTATTCATTTATTTTATTTTTTATTTTTTTGAGATGGAGTCTCACTCTATCACCCAGGCAGGAGTGCACTGGCACAATCTCAGCCCTCTGCAACCTCCACCTTCCGAGTTCAAGCGATTCTCCTCCCTCAGCCTCCTGAATAGCCAGGACTACAAGTGCTCACCACCACACCCATTTAACTTTTTGAATTTTTAGTAGAGACAGGGTTTCACCATGTTGACCAGGCTGGTCTCGAACTCCTGACCTCAGGTGATCCACCTGCCTCAGCCTCCCAAAGTGCTGGGATTACAGGCGGGAGTCACTGCACCTGGCCAAAAGATCATTATTTCTTACATCAAAATTCAATAACCTAGCCAGGCGTAGTGGCTCATGCCTGTAATCCCAGCATTTGGGAGGCCAGGGCAGGCTAATTACCTGAAGTCAGGAGTTTAAGACAAGCCTGGCCAACATGGTGAAACCTCGTCTCTACTAAAAATACAACAATTAGCCAGGTGTGGTGGTTGGTGCCTGTAATCCAGTTACTCAGAAGGCTGAGGCATGAGAATCACTTGAACCTGGGAGGTGGAGGTTGCAGTGAGCTGAGATCGCACCACTGCACTCCAGCCTGGGTGACAGAGTGAGAGATCCTGTCTCAGAATTAAAAAAAAATTCAATAACCTGGCAGTGATGCAAACCATCTAAAACTGAAACTGTCTCTGTAAGTGTGATATACATGGTCATCACAGTATGACATGCATGATTCCACAAGAAGGAATGGTTAAGAGCAAAAAGGAGGCCAGGCACAATGTCTCCTGCCTGTAATCCCATGACTTTGGAAAGCTGAGGCAGGAGGATTATTTGAGCCCAGGGGTTTGAGATAGGCTGGGCAACATAGTGAGACCCCATGTCTACAATTAGGAAAAAAAAAAAAAGGCCAGGCACTGTGGCTCACACCTGTAATCCCAGCACTTTGAGAGGCTGAGGTGGGAAGAAGTTCAAGACCAGCCTGACCAACATGGTGAACTCCCATCTCTACTAAAAATACAAAAAAATTAGCTGAGAATGGCGGCGGGCACCTGTAATCCTAGCTACTTGGAAGGCTGAGGCAGGAGAATTGCTTAAACCCAGGAGGCAGAGGAGACAGAGCAAGACTCCATCTTAAAACAACAGCAACAACAAAAAACACTGAGCATGGTGGCTCACACCTGTAATCCCAGCACTTTGGGAGGCCAAGGAAGGTGAATCACCTGAGGTCAGGAGTTTGAGACCAACCGGGCCAGCATGGTAAAACCTCGTCTCCACTAAAAATTAGCGGGGCATGGTGGTGGGTGCCTGTAGTCCCAGCTAGTTGGGAGGCTGAGGCAGGAGAATCACTTGAACCCTGCAGAGGCTGCAGTGAGCCAAGATTGTGCCACTGCACTCCAGTCTGGCAACAAAGTGAGACTCCGTCTCAAAAAAAAGAAAAAAACCCCACAAAAGGCTGGGCGCAGTGGCTCATGCCTGTAATCCTAGCACTTTGGGAGGCCGAGGTGGGTGGATCACAAGGTCAGAAGTTCGAGACCAGCCTGACCAACATGGTGAAACCCCATCTCTACTAAAAATACAAAACTTAGCTCGGCATGGTGGCACACACCTGTAACCCCAGCTACTCAGGAGGCTGAGTCAGGAGAATCACTTGAACCCGGGAGGCGGAGGTTGCAGTGAGCCAAGATCGCACCGTTGTACTCCAGCCTGGGCAACAAGAGTGAAACTCCGTCTCAAAAAACAAAAAAAAAATCTAACAGGGACACTTTCAAAGAGGCTCTAAGGAACAATATTCTGGGATGGAGATCCAGGGACAAAAGAAGATAGTTTGAGTTAAATTAGAACAAGTATGATAGCTAAATCTTTACTTATATAAAGAAAAAACAACAATAACAAAGAAAAAACAATAAAATAAACCTCAACCATAATACAAAGACACCTCTTCATTTAGGACTTATTGGGCATTTGTGGTTCTTTTATGAGTTTCTCATCTTCTAAGGCCCAGAGGAAAGTTTAGGGTCACAATATGGCTACTAGCACTTACTCTGGAGGAGCCATTTTGCTGAGCTCAACATCTTTAAGGAAGTCGCTCTGTAGGGTCTGTTCAGCTGTGCACCGCTTACTAGGATCTAGTGTCAGCATGTGGTCCAATAAATCAAGTGCTGCAGAAGGAATGCTATGGAAAAGAACACAGAAAGGACAAGTTCACAATGACCGTACAGTTCTCAGATTTGTGACTTTGTGTCAAAGGGTCTCACACCTATAATTCCAGCACTTTGGGAGGCCAAGGTAGGAGGACCGCTTGAAGCCAGAAGTTTGAGAGCAGCCTGGGCAATATATTGATACCTCATCTCTACAATTTTTAAAAAAATTATCTGGGTGTAATGGTGTGCACCTTGTAGTCTCAGCTACTTGGGAGGCTGATATTGGAGGATCATTTGAGCCTAGGAATTCTAGGTCGCACTGAGCCCTGACTGCACAACTGCATCCCAGCCTGGGCAACAGAGTAAGACCCCAACTCTTAAAAAAAAAAAAAAAAAAAAAAAAAAAGATGGGCATGGTGGCTTATGCCTATAGTTCCACCTAGGACTTTGGCAGGCTGAGGTGAGTGGATCATTTGAGGCCAGGAGTTCTGTACCAGCCTGGCCAACACAGTGAAACCCAACTCTACTAAAAATACAAAAAATTAGCCAGGGGTGGTGACACATGCCTGTATCCTAGCTGCTCAGAAGGCTGAGAATTGCTTGAACTCAGGAGGTGGAGGTTGCAATGAGCCAAGATCACACCACTACAGTCCAGCCTGGTGACAGAGTGAGCCACTATCTCAAAAAAAATAAAAATAAAAAATAAAAATAAAAATAAAACTTTGAATTTCCATGTAAAACCAAGGAAAGGAGGTTGGAAGTTGGCTAACGCAAGCAAGCAGATTTGCTCCCACACAGGATTTAAGAAATGCTGGGCCAGGTGCAGTGGCTCACGCCTGTAATCCCAGCACTTTGGGAGGCCAAGGCAGAGGCAGGTGGATCATCTGAGGTCAGGAGTTCGAGACCAGCCTGGCTAACATAATGAAACCTCATTTCTAACAAAAATACAAAAAATTAGCCAGGTGTGGCGGCATGCATCTGTAATCTCAGTTACTCAGCAGGCTGAGGCAGGAGAATCGCTTGAACTGGGAGGCAGAGATTGCAGTGAGCTGAGATCATGCCACTGTACTCTGGCTTGGGCAACAAGAACAAAACTCCATCTCCAAAAAAAAAAAAAAAAAAAAAAGAGGTGTGGTAGTCCACACCTATAATCCCAGCTCTCTGGGAGGCTGAGGCAGGCAGATCACTTGAGGTCAGGAATTCAAGACCAGCCTGGCCAACATGGTGAAATGCCATCTCTACTAAAAATATAAAAATTAACTGGGCATGGTGGCAGATGCCTGTAATTCCAGCTACTGGTGAGGCTGAGGCAGGAGAATCACTTGAACCTGGGAGACGGAGGTTGTGGTGAGCCAAGACTGCACCACTGCACTCCAGCCTGGGTGACACAAACAAAAAAATATGGCCAGTTCAATCCATCTATTAAAGTTTAAAAAAAAAAAAAAAGAGAGGAAAAAAAGTAAAAAGAAAAACAAAACCAAAACATGGCTAGGCGTGGTAGCATGACCAGTGATCTTCCTGCCTCAGTCTCCCAAAGTTTAAGCCCAGCACTTTGGGAGGCTGAGGCAGAAGATCACTTGAGCCCAGGAGCTCAAGACCATCCTGGGCAACATAAGGAGATCCTATCTCTACTGGGGAAAAAAAAAAAAAAAAAAAGGCCAGGTGTGGTGGTGCATGCCAGTGGTCCTAGCTATTCAGAAGCCTAAGGTGGGAGGACTGCTTGAGCCCAGCAGGTCAAGGCTGCAGTGAGCCCTAAGCATAACACTGTACTCCAGCCTGGACAACAGAGCAAGATCCTGTCTCAATTTTAAAAACAAAACAAACCATGAAGCCAACAGTTCCATTCTATTTTTCTCATGGGAATACCAAGAAGACTATGAGAAAATTTATATATTATTAAAAATAAAATGGTGGCCGGGCGTGGTGGCTCACGCCTGTAATCCTAGCACTTTGGGAGGCCAAGGTGGGTGGATCACCTGAGGTCAGGAGTTCAAGACCACCCTGGCCATCATGGTGAAACCCCATCTTGAAAAAAATAAAAATAAAATGTTTTTCTATTGTCTAAAGTCTTTAGAAGAGAAAATTACAAAAGGGCTACGATAAAACTCATATACTACTCAAAACCAACATAGTTTTCTACACTGTGTTGCCATAATAAATTGGGACAACATTAACTCCCCAGACCAGGAAAATGTCAAGTCCCAATACCAGCCAGACACAGAAATGAGATGTACATATTTGCCAAACTCACAAAGAAAATTCTTCTCGTAGACGCCTTCTATATTGCTTCTTCGGTTTCATGGTGTTGAAGTAGGGCAGCTTGATAACATCAGGCCACACAGCTGGACAAGGGCTACCACAGAGTCGGCTGAAAACAAAGCAAAAAGCAAGAACAACGGAGTGAGTGAGTCAGCATAATGAATTCTGGAGGTTTTAGAAACAGAAATTATTACCTCCTGAGGTCTGGGAAATCTTTGCTTATTACATTAGAGGGCATGCATAAAGTCACTGCTTTAAGGACAGAAAGGAATAGAACAACAGAAAGAACTGGTCATAACAGAGTGAAGAAGAAAATACTGGGATAATAATCCTAAATGATCTACATTATTTGGATTGTGAAATGTTTTAATCCTCCCATACAGGTTTTCATTATCACTTTTGTTCTGTTTGATTAACACTAACTACAAAGGGCTAAGTTGGTCCTATAGTATCCTTATAAGGTAAACTCTGAGATGAGAAGAGAGTATAGCCTGAACATTTTGATAGGTAATTGACAGTTTACCAAATAATAAAAAATGAGTTATGTATCACCTTTAAAAAATGTCTACATTAGGCTAGTGTGGTGGTTCATGCATGTAATCCCAGCACTTTGGGAGGTCAAGGCAGGAGGACTGTTTGAGCCCAGGAGTTCAAGCCAAGGAGTTTGAGCCCAAGCAACATCATGAGACCCTGTCTCTACAAAACAAATGAACAAATAGCTGGGTGTGGTGGCAAACGCCTATAGTCCCAGCTATTCAGGAGGGTAAGATGGGAGGATCACTTGAGTGCAGGAGTTTGAGGCTGCAGTGAGGTATGATCATGCCACTGCCCTCCAGTCTAGGTGACAGAGTAAGACACTGTGTCTAAAAAAAAAAGAAAAGGAAAAAAAAAAGTCTGCATTAGACTGCTATATTCTTCCCTTTAATTTTATTGGGCAAAAAAAAAAAAAAAAAAAAAAAAACCACCCAAATTCCAGCCCAATCCTGGGCCTTCCCCAAATTTTCTATTATAGGTTGCATTTTATAACTGTTTACATGCTATATGCCTTACTAAACTCTAAATTCTTTGAAGACAGGAATCTATTTATCTCAGAATCCCAAAGTTTAACATTAAAAGTAATCTGTTGTATAAAAGGCTCAATAAATGTTTGCTGAATAAATTTAATCTAATCTGAGCTATGAATGGAAGAGCCATCCTGAAATGGCATGCTTTAATATGAAGAACTAATAAAAAGTATGCAAGGTAAGACAAGGTAAGACCTAAAAATGAGGTGAAATACAACTTCTTTATATGTATAGTCCATGACAAAACATATGGTAAACCGGACTGAGTAAAAAGAAACTTACTCGGACATAAGAAACATAAACTCAATCAGAATGACTGGAAAGTGATAGAAACTGGAGGATGAGATTACCTATCACACCTGGACACTCAAGAACACATGCACAGCTGTACCTGATCAGTTCTAGCTGAGCCAGTTCCAGATTGGCTTGAAAAATAGGCTTCTTTGTGAACAGTTCCCCAAGAATGCATCTAGAAAAGGTAAAATTGAGAAGTCAGAAATTCTTAGAGCCTATTTTAAAGAGCCTCAAAAATCTTTTATATTATTAATGTATTGGGTTGCAACCAATATAACTAGCCCCAAATTGCAATGTCTGAGTTTCCTAAGAGAAAATATTTATTGCAGTGAAACAGACAGTATACGGATTTAAATTTGCCAGCATATCAAACTTTTGCCACCTATTAAGGACACTCGATGAGCAAAGAAAGGGAGTCAAGAGTCCTCCTGACCTCAGGTGATCCCCCCAGCATCGGCCTCCCAAAGTGCTGGGATTATAGGCGTGAGCCACCGTGCCCAGCTATTTTTATTTTTTAGAGACGAGGTCTTACCATCTTGCCCAGGGTGGTCTCGAACTCCTGAGCTCAAGTGATCCTCCCACCTCGGTCTCCCAAAGTGTTGGGATTATAGGCGTGAGCCACCATATCCAGCCCAGTTGGACTTTTAAATAGGTTATGTTAAAACAACTTTGCCAGTGGATGTGGTGGCTCACGCCTGTACTCCCAGCATTTTGAGAGGCCAAGGCAGGTGGATCGCCTGAGGTCAGGAGTTCAAGAACAGCCTGGCCAACATGGTGAAACCTCATCTCTACTGAAAAAACAAAAATTAGCTGGGCGTGGTGGCGGGTGCCTGTAATCCCAGCTACTTAGGAGGCTGAGGCAAGAGAAATGCTTGAATATGGAAGGAAGAGGTTGCAATGAGCTGAGATGGTGCCACTGCACTCCAGCCTGGGCAATAAGAGTGAAAGTCCATCACTAATTGGACATGTTTACATGGTGACGAAGTATCTCCCCACAAATTAGTTATTAATTACAAAAGAATTAGTAGTAACTGGTGGGAAGGGAATACTTTAACCAAAACTAACGTCATCAATGAGGCAAACAGAGTCTATTTAAGTACAAATACAATAAATATCCTAATAAGAACATAACGTTTTGTATGGAGTATTTATGGTAACTGGTTTGTATTCTTCAAAAATATGTCAGGGAAGATAAAGGCTAAGGAATTGTTCTAGATTAAAGAAGATTAAAAAGGCTAGGCATGGTAGTTCACGCCTGTAATCCCAGCACTTTGGGAGACCAGGTGGGCCGATCATTTGAGGTTTGGAGTTTGAAACCAGCCTGGCCAACATGGTAAAACCCCGTCTCTACTAAAAATACAAAAATTAGTCGGGTGTGGTGGCATACACCTGTAGTCCCAGTTATGTGGGAGGCTGAGGCAGAACAATCACTTGAACACAGAAAGCAGAGGCTGCAGTGAACTGAGACCCTGCCACTGCACTCCAGCCCGGGCAAAAGAGCCGGGTTTGGTGACTCACACCTGTAATCCCAGCACTTTGGGAGGCCGAGGCAGGTGGATCACCTAAGGTCAGTGGTTTGAGACCAGGTTGGGCAACATGATGAAACCCCATCTGTACTAAAAATACAAAAAATGAGCCAGGCATGGTGGCAGATACCTGTAATCCCAGCTACTCGGGAGGCTTAAACCCAGGAGGCGGAGGTTTCAGTGAGCCAAGATCGCTCCATTGCACTCCAGCCTGAGCAAGAAAAGCAAAACTCTGTCTCAAAGAAAAAAAAAAGAATGACAACTTGGAGACTGATTTGAGTAATAATTAAATTCCAGTCCCCAGCAAAAAAATAAATAAAAAGAATGACAGTTAAATGTGATACACAATTCTGAACTGGATCCTGTATCAGATAGAGTATTATTTTGGGGACATTATTAAGATACTGATAAAACTGGAATATACTTACAATGTAGACTGAAGTAATGCATTAAATAAAAATAGTGTATATCAATGTTACAGTTCCTGAATTTGATAACTGTACTGCAGTTGCATAAGAGGACATCTTTGTTCTTAGGGACTATACATTAAATATTAAGAGAGAAAGCAGCATGATATATGCAATAACTTTCAAACAGTTCCAGAAAAATATGTGGTGTGTACATATACAAACACAAACATTTTATTCTATGTATGTATTATATGATGTGCAAATGTGGTAAGATGTTAAAAATTAGTAAATCTAATCTATTATGCTGATTAAAAGAGTGGGGGGGAGTATATACTATATAATTCCATTTGCATAAAATTCTAGAAATGGAAATTAATCTATAGTGTAGAATGCAAAACAGTGGTTTGCCTGGGAATGAGAGGGTGTGGGTAGAAGAAAGGGATTACAAAAGGCCACAAGGAAACTGTGGCGGATAATCATTATCTTGGCTGTGTTGATGGTTTTACTGGTGGATATACTGTGTCAAAATATATGCAGATTATTGTATACTTCAATTAAAAAAGGTTTAAATATTGAATGAATTTGATAAGGTTACACTGTACTCATTTTTTTTACTGTAATAGTTTTCTGTACTCATAACTTTTCCATACACTGAAATTATTTCAAAATAAATTAAAATAAAGGCCAAGCATGGTAGCTCATGCCTGTAATCCTAGCACTTTGGAAGGCTTAGGCAAGATGATCACTTGAAGCCAGCCAGCCTGGCAACACAGCATCTCCTTAAAAAAAAAAAAAAAAAAAAGAAAGAAAAAGAAAGAAAGAAAACAAAAGATTACATGAATATTCTATATTTTCTGTTACTTGCCTGAAATTTTTTATTTTTTTAAAGTGGGAAAAGAAAAAAATAGTCAATCTGTCTGACCTAAGCTTTGAAATGAGACAAATACAAAACCAAATTTATAGGTTTACTTTGAAATTCTTTAGTGTGACTTAATTTGAGAAAGCAAAACAAATCTAGCATTTTTTCTGTCACCTAGGCTGGAGTGCAGTGGCGCAATCTTGGTTCACTACAACCTCTCTCTCCCAGGTTTAAGTAATTCTCTGCCTCAGTCTCCTGAGTAGTTGGGATTACAGGCATGTGCCACCTCAGTCTCCCGAGTAGCTGGGATTACAAGCATGTGCCACCACGCCCAGCTAATTTTGTGTATTTTTAGTAGAGACTGGGTTTCACCATCTTGGCTAGGCTGGTCTTGAACTCCTGCCTCAGCCTCCCAAAGTGCTGGGATTACAGGTGTGAGCCACTGCACCCAGTCCAAACCTAGCTTTTTAAGTAGCACTCTTCTGTTAGAATTTAGACTTTTAAACAAATTATGTTAAAACAACTTTAAAGACCAATTCTTACTTTCAATATTCTCTCAAACCCTATTCAGAGATGGAAAAGTAAAAGTAAAATTTAGGCCAGGCCTGTGGCTGACACCTGCAATCCTAGCACTTGGGGAGGCCAAGGTGGGAGGATTGCTTGAGCCCAGGATTTTGAGATGAGGTTGGGCAACATAGTGAGATCCCAACTCTATAAAAAGAGAAAAAATCTACAATTTAATTGTTTCCAACATTAACTGCCACATCAAGTTCTAAGTGCAGTGTTGTCGTCACAGCAGGTAAAATGAGACATTTAAAAAAGAAAAAAAAAAAGCCACTAGGTTTTCAGACTCCAGGCATAATTTGCTGTACTAGTCTCTCTAGTTTCTCCTCTTGATTCTAATTTGCACATTAAACTGTCATACCAATTCTCTATAAAAAAATCCCATAAAAATAACTTCAGAGAGACTACTATGGATCACTAAAGTAGTAAATTCATACCAAAAGTCAAACAAAATCTTAATTCAATGAGTCACTGGGCCTTGAATAATGTTTAACTTTCTGTAGTTTTAATTTCAAATTGTTTTTCTGTTTTCTTTTCTTTTGGTTTCCGGTCCTTTGGTGGGGAAGATATCTTTGTTATGTAATCAGCACTTCCCTACTGCACTGAGGTGGCAGGCTGCACAGACTGAAATAATAGTACCGAACAGAGCTATGAACTTTCCCCATGCATCTTAATGGAGCGTTAACTTTAGAGCCTGGTTGTGACAATTTAAATGCTAATACTGTTAAAGCAAATAGTCCAGAACAAAAACACACCCAGCTTGAATCAGTAAAATTTAACTAAAGCTTTATTTGATTTGGGTAAGCTACCACAGAAATTATGCTCTTTCTTCTTTCTCCATTATTCTGTTGAATTTTAAAATAAAACCCCTGTAGTGCTCCTCTTAAAGATTGACATTGATAGATGAAGGGAAAGAATGGAAAGAAGTGATTTGCTCCACTAGGAGTATATATTCAGAATCCTAAAGCATGGAGGTCAAGGACAGTGTGTGAGTGGGCATAAATCATACAACGTAAGACACAATTAACAAACATGGCCCATTTAAAACATCCATGTCCCAACACACAGTTCGTAGTTTCTAAATATCATTTTCCACTAAAAGGAACTAAGACTCCTTAAAGAAATGGCTGATTCTAGGTCTGGGGCAGGAAATGAATAGGACAAGGTTGGAACCAAAAACAAGGTATTTTCTACTATAACACTACTATGGTGTGTCAAAAAACTCAAAATAAAACCCGAATAAGCTCCCACTGGCCAAAGACTGGACAGTTTGAACAAGAGTAAGGATAATAACCACAATGGATTAAAATACATCAAATATGTTTAAATCCACTAGTTCATAATGAAACCAAAAAACAAAAACATTTTTCATTGGTCATCTTTGAAGGATACTAGGAAGCTACTTCATTATTTTGAAAACCATTAAATAAAATGAAAGAATTAACCTTTATCCTACCTTTTCTATATTATTTATACCTGGGTTCAGCCAAATAGATGAGAAGTTATTTTTATATTAAGTATTCCAATAAGAAATGATATAATTAGAATATGACCATCACAAAACCATCAGAAATGAATTAACAGATATGGACAATGGCCAAATAACTGATAACATCTCAAAAAAGGACAATTACATATTATGTAAAGTGGTGTGTATATAAATCTGCTCATTTAAACTGTCCTCATAAGGCCATAAAAGCAAGCTGACTAGTTTGTATTGGATTATTTTGTTTTGTTGTTTTAAAATTCTCCACAGACAACATATCCATATTGCCTGTACTCTGGGCAGAGGCTCCCACTGCTCCCCACCTCCCAACTTTGATGTACCACTAATTATATAACTTTTGTTAGAAGTACTCAAAACCAAGTATAAAGTAGTTTCAGGGTCTACTACCCTGACCCTGGGTGGGTGGTTAGGAATCAACGTTTAATCCACTTATGATTTTTGAAAAGTAAAAAAGACAAGCTGGGTACGGCAACATGTGCCTGTAGTCACAGCTATTGAGGAGGCTGAGGCAGGAGAATGGCTTGAGCCCAGGAGTTCAAGGATATAGCATGCTACGATCATGCCTACGAACAGCCACTGGACTCCAGAATGGGCAACATAGAAAGACTCTGTCTCAAACCACAAAAAGATAAACAATCATGCTAAAAAAAAAAAAAATACCATGAGGATACAATCTGTGAAATCCAGACCATAAGAGGCTGGATAGGACAAGTGAACTAGTTTCTTCTAAGGAAATGATAAGGAAACAAAATAAATCAAAATTAGGTAACATAGAAGGGGAAAGTAAAATTAAAAGACTTGACGTAATCAACTGCAATCTATGAACCTTACCTGGATTTCTTATTTGGATCCCAATTCAAACAAAGTTTAAACAAAAAAAGAAGAAATCTGTTTTCTGAAAAAAGTGTCTCTGACATTAAGAAATATTCAACAGATTTCCCAGAAATCTGGCCAAAAGTTTATCCCCATACTTCTGAACTTAAGAAGAACTGCAAAAAGCCAATGTACAGAGAAAACAAAGTACAAGTCAACAATATGTAATTTACAGACAAAAGAAAAAGTTAACAGAACCTTACCCACAGCTCCAAACATCTATGGCTGGTGTGTAACGTTCCTCTCCTAGAAGTAGCTCTGGAGGCCGGTACCACAAAGTGATGACTTTGTTTGTGTAAGGGCGACTGAAATATAAAAAACAACCATGACATAAACTTACAATGGCTTCTGATGAAAAATATTCATGGCCAAACACAGTGGCTCATGCCTGTAATCCCAGCACTTTGGGAGGCCGAGGCAGGCAGATCACGAGGTCAGGAGATCGAGACCATCCTGCCCAACATGGTGAAATCCCATCTCTACTAAAATACAAAAATTAGCCAGGTGTGGTGGCAATAGTCCCAGCTACTTGGGAGGCTGAGGCAGGAGAATGGCTTGAACCTGGGAGGCAGAGATTGCAGTAAGCCAAGATCACACCACTGCATTCCAGCCTGGCAACAAAGCGAGACTCCATCTTAAAAAAAAAAAAAGAAAGAGAGAGAAGAAAAATATTCAAAATATTCATATAACGAAATGCAAATAGAAATAGCTGCCAATTGGGCCAGGTGCAATGGCTCACACCTGTAATCCTAGCACTTTGGAAGGCCAACGCGGGTGGATCACCAGGTCAGGAGACTGAGATCATCCTGGCCAACATGGTGCAACCCATCTCTACTAAAATACAAAAAATTAGCTGGGTGTGGTGGCACGTGCCTGTAGTCCCAGCTACTTGGGAGGCTGAGGCAGGGGAATAGCTTGAACCCCAGGAGGCAGATTGCAGTAAGCTGAGATCACGCCACTACATTCCACCCTGGCGACAGAGCAAAACTCTGTCTCAAAAAAAAAAAAAAAAAAAGAAGAAATAGCTACCAATTGAAGATGAGACTGTTAAAACAAATCCATAGCAGCCTAACACTCCAAAAGTAAGTTAGAAGTAGAATATGAACAAATAACTTCCAGGCCTGGCATGGTGGCTCATGCCTATAATCCCAGCACTTTGGGAGGCCTATAGGGGAGAATCATTTGAGGTCAGGAGTTCAAGACCAGTCCGGTCAACATAGCAAGATTGCACCTCTATTTAAAAAAAAAAAAGAAAAAAGGCCAGGCACAGTGGCTCATGCCTATAATCCCAGCACTCTGGGAGGCCAAGGTGGGCAGATCACCTAAGGTCCGGAGTTTGAGACTAGCCTAGTCAACATGGTGAAACTCTGTCTTCTAAAAATATAAAAATTCGCCAGGCGTGGTGATGGGCACCTATAATCCCAGTTATTTTGGAGGCTGAGGCAGGAGAATCACTTGAACCCAGGAGGCAGTGGCTGCAGCGAGCTAAGATCACACCATTGCACTCCGGCCTGGACAACAAGTGCAAGACTCCATCTCAAAAAACAAACAAAGAAAAAAAAGAAATAAATAACTTCCATTCTAATTTATTCCAGCCAAGAGACGATTCAAGAATTTAGATAGAATTTACTGCCTAAAATCTAAGTGGTAATACTTTCAGATAATTAGGGAACTCTAACAATTGTTGCAACTTGCAGAATACTAGAATATCCAGGAATAAAAAAGATTCTTGGCCGGGTACAGTGGCTCATGCTTGTAATCCAGCACTTTGGCAGGCTGAGGCGGGTAGATGGCTTGAGCCCAGGAGTTCAAAAGTAGCCTGGGCAACATAGCGAAACCCTGACTCTACTAAAAATACAAAAATTAGCTGGGTGTTGTGACACCCACCTGTGGTCCCAGCTACTTGGGAGACTGAGGTAGGAGAATCACCTGAGCCCACAGAGGTTGAGGCTACAGTGAGCCCAGGATCACGCCACGCACTCCAGCCTGAGCAACAGAGTAAGACCCTTCCTCAAAAACAAACAAACAAAGAAAATAAAATCTTTCCAGTTCTCACAGGGAATTTTAATTAATGCCTTACCTCTCTTCAGAGTTATAGAGCCGAGCAAGTCCAAAATCTGCTAATTTGATTTGCCCGCTGTAAAACAAAAAACAATTATTTTCATAAGCAATAGCACTGGCCTCCGAAATACATCTAAAAGTCATCTGCCAAGTTAGGAGCTAAAGGAATTACAAAAATAAATTTTAACTTCTGCTCTCTTCATTCTACTCTTTTTTCTTTCTTTTTAAAAAATTTCATAAATACCCAGTTCAAGGTTACTTCTACCCTTAATGCTCAATCCCCCTAATTAAGTCTTTTTTGACAACTTCAGTTATAATGCCTTAGGCTTTTAAAAAAAACTATTATTGCATTTTCTGAATTTGACTCCTTAGCTAAATATTTCTTTTATTTCATCGTAAACAACAGTCCCTAGAACCTGCTAGATTAAATATTTATTGTAGGGAAAAAAAGAAATGAGCTGTTCTAGATTGAGAAAGATTTAAGAGGCCAAACAGGCTGGGCATGGTGGCTTACACCTGTAATCCCAGAACTTTGGGAGGCCACTGCACTCCAGCCTCAGCAACAGAGCAGGACCCTGTCTCTGAAAAAAACAACAAAAACAAATCCAGTTTCCTGGGCCCCAATTTTAGAGATGCTGACTCAACAGGACATGGCTCATGAATATTCATTTCTAACAAGCCCACATGTGATGTCAATGCAGCTGGTCTGAGAATCATACTTTAAGAATCACTTCAAGGAGATCCCAACCACGTTTCACTCTGCTCATAATTTTTTTTTTCTTTTAGTCAGTCTCTGTCTATTACCCAGACTGGAGTGCAGTAGTGCAATTCTGGCTCACTGCAGCCTTGATGATCTCCTGGGTTCAAGCAATTCTCCAGTTTCAGCCTCCCAAGTAGCTGGGACTACAGGCACACATCATTATGCCCAGTTATTTTTTTTTTTATTTTTTTTATGGAGACAGGGTTCCCCTATGTTGCCCAGGCTGGTCTCAAATTCCTGTGCTCAAGTGATCCTCCCTCCTCAACCTCCCAAAGGGCTGGGAGTACAGGTGTGGGCCACCATGACTGACCTCTGCTCAGTAGTCTATCCTTGACAGTGATATAAAGGAATTTTTTTTTTAAGTTCCAGGGTACATGTGCAGGTTTGTTACATAGGTAAACTTGTGCCATCCAGAAAAAAAAAAAAAAAAAAAAAACTTATGCCATGATGGATTGCTGCACCTGTCGAACCATCACCTAAGTATTAAGCCCAGTAGGCATTAGCTGTTTTTCCTGATGCTCTCCCTCCTCCTGCATGAAAGAATATTTTTAAAAACTACAACACAAAATGTTGAGAATCTATTTAAAAACTTTTTATTTATTGGAGAGGGTGGGCAACACAAAAAAAGACCCCAACAACTATTTATTAATTAGTTTGATTTAATGATACTTATCTAAATTCATGTAACCTCTTTAGTCATATTTACAGGCTTGCTACCTCTTGGGGCATGAAAAGCCAGCTCACTCTCTTACAGGAGGCTGGTGTAGGTGTCTAATAGCTCTGATCAGGCAAAAAAGTGAGATACAGATTACACATCCAAATCCAAAAATCTGAAATCCAAAATTTTTCAGAACCTTTTTTTCCCCATCTGTCTGAAGCAAAATCTGAAACTTTTTGAGTGCCAACATGACACTCAAAGGAAATGCTCATTGGAACATTTCAGATTTTGTATGTTCAGAACCAGTAAACTTAATATAAGCATCCCAAAATCTGAAAAAATCTGAAATCCAAAAGAATTCTTATCTCAAATACAGGGGATATTCAATATGTAGTACAGAAAAGAGGCCAAGAGGTGCTCCCCAAAATATGAACGTGAGACAATATTAAAACAAGGTAACTACTAGCAACAAAATTCTACATTAAAGCAACGCTTATTCCTAGTAAAGAAAAAGGTACCTTAACCACTTGCCCCAAACACCATTACATTAAGTTCAAAATTTTTTTTTTTTATTTTCTTTTTTTTTAAAGATGGGGTTTCACCATGATGGCCAGGCTGGTCTTGAACTCCTGACCTCAGGTGATCCACCCACCTCAGCCTCTCAAAGTGCTAGGATTACAGGCATGAGCCACCTTGCCCGGCTAAGTTCAATTTATAAGTAAATTCTGAGAAAAGCAGAAAGTAAAGAAATAGTTAACCTATATTGAGATCAAGAGGATTCCTCAAATTACTTGGCATCCTTATTCTGAAAGCCTAAGGTAATCCAAGTTTCAAAGCGCATAGTAGGACTGAAAGTTAAAATGGCAACAGATACATAGTCACAGAAATCAGGGTAGACCTGTATATCAGTAGCACCTAACATATTTCCTGCCTGGCTCATATGAGGTACTAAATAAATGTTTATTAAATGAATTTAGTCTGCTATAGAACAACCTGATAGCACTTTTATTGACTCCTGCTCTTCGTTCCAACTAAATCATCATGGTGATTCAGTATGAAGTATGAAAGTATTGGTAAGTTTTTGCAATATAAAATAGAATGAGCCGGGTGCAGTGCCTCACGCCTGTAGTCCCAACACTTTGGGAGACCAAGGCGGGTGATCACTTAAGTCAGGAGTTCGAGACCAGCTTGGCCAACGTAGTGAAACCCCATCTTTACTAAAAACACAAAAATTAGCAGGGCATGGTGGTAGACACCTGTAGTCCTAGCCACTCGGGAGGTTGAGGCAGAAGAACTGCTTAAACTCAGGAGGCAGAAGTTGCAGTGAGCCAAGATTGCGTCACTGCACTCCAGCCTGGGTGACAGAGTGAGACTCTGTCTCAAAAAAAATAATAAATAAAATAAAATAGAAGTGCCATTATATTGTTTATGTCCTGTCTCAAAGGAGTAAGATGAATATAGAAATATGTGGTCTTTTTGAGACCATGGTTCAACATTTTTGCCTTCTGACAAGACCTTCAAGTACACAGTGTCTCCACTCCCTCCCAGTTCAGCCCTTTCTCACACTGTACTTCCTTCCCTTGCTTGCCTGGATCCCTTGGTTAATTAACCAAACTACTGTCTTCCCAGTTCCCTTCGCTTGTGATAAAGCTAATCCCTAAGTCCCTAATTCTGGATCATTAGAAAATCTGCCTTTTCTGCTCTACCTTCTACCTAGAGAGCCGAACACAAGTGTAAGGAACAAAAATCATGTAATTGGCCAGATGTAGTGGCTCACACGTGTATTCCCAGCACCTTGGGAGGCTGAGGTGGGCAGATCACTTGAGGTCAGAGGTTTGAGACCCAGCCTGGCCAACATGGTGAAACCCCGTCTCTACTAAAAATACAAAAATTAGATGGGCGTGGTGGCACACGCCTATAGTCCCAGCTACTTGGGAGGCTGAGACAGACTAACCGCTTGAACCTGGGAGGCGGAGATGATCGCAGTGAGCTGAAATCTCACCACTGCACTCCAGCCTGAGTAACAGAATGAGACTCCATCTCAAAAAACAAAAACAAACAAAAAAACAAAACTGCCCGGGCACGGTGGCTCACACCTTTAATCCCAGCACTGTGGGAGGCTGAGGAGGGCAGATTATGAAGTCAGGAGTTCTAAACCAGCCTGGCCAACATGGTGAAGCCCTGTCTCTCTATTACAAATACAAAAATTAACCAGGCGTGGTGGGGATGCCTGTAAGCCCAGCTACTCGGGAGGCTGAGGCAGGAGAGTCACTTGAACCTGGGAGGTGGAGGTTGCAGTGAGCCGAGACCACACCATTGCACTTTGGCCTGGGTGACAGGGCAAGACTCCGTCTAAACACACACACACACACACACACACACACACACACGCACACGCATGCATCATATTGTTTGGTGCCACTGCAATATGTGTGATTTCCTCTCTTTGTTAATTCCTGAATGCTGCTGCTTTATCCTTTTACTTGTCTATAATCAGCAACTTCTATTCACCATGACTATCATTACAGACCTCTGGCATTCTCCTTAATGCTCTAATTCATGCCCTACCCACTTATGCTTACTTCATAAATGACCTTTTTCAGTGAAAAAAATTAAAGTCATTAAGTGACAAGTCCTTAACATCCTACCTTTTACCAATACATTTAATTGCATCTATAATCTTACTTTCCTCTTTCCTTTCAATTACAGTCATCCCTCAGTATATGCAGGGGATTGATTCCAAGACTCCCACATACACCAAAATTCAAGCAAACTCAAATCCTGCAGTAGGCTCTACAGAACCTGCATATATAAAACACTGGTACTCCATATATATACTGCAAACACTGTTTTTTTTGTTGTTGTTTTTTGTTTTTGTTTTTTTTTTTGAGACAGAGTTTTGCTCTTGTTGCCCAGGCTGGAGGGCAATGGCACGATCTCGGCTCACTGCAACCTCTGCCTCCTGGGTTCAAGCGATTCTCCTGTCTTAGCTTCTCGAGTAGCTGGGATTACACGCATGCTCCACCACACCCGGCTAATTTTGTATTTTTAGTAGAGACGGAGTTTCTCCATGTTGGTCAAGCTGGTCTCGAACTCCCGACCTCAGGTGATCCACTCACCTTGGCCTCCCAAAGTGTTGGGATTACAGGTGTGAGCCACCACGCCTGGATGCAAACACTGTTTTTCATGTCTTTGTTTGGATAAAATCTGTGTATAAGTGGACATACCACGGTTCAAACCCATGTTGTTCAAGGGTCAACGGTACATAAAACGTATGTCAATCTCTTTTCTTGACCAAGGATAATCAATCCCTCCACCTGCAGCCTTGATCCCATCTATTCTAGAACCTTGCTCCTTTAAATTATTTTGGTTCTTTCCCAAATCTTTTTATAGATTTTTCTTTCCCCTTATCATTTTTTTGTTTCTTTTTTGAGACAGGGTCTCGCTCTGTCGCCCAGGCTAGAGTGCTCTGGCATGATCTCTGCCCACTGCAGCCTCCGTGTCCCAGGTTCAAGCAATTCTCATGGCTTGGACTCCCACATAGCTAGGATTAGAAGTGTGCATCACCAAACTCAGCTAATTCTTATACTTTTAGTAGAGACCGCGTTTTGCTATGTTGGCCAGGCTGGTCTAGAACTCCTAGCATCAAGTGACCCACCCACCTCAGTCTCCCAAAGTGTTAGGATTACACATGTGAGCCACCACACTGGCCTCCCCTTAGCATTTAAATATATTCAAATTTCTGCCATCCTCAAAAATTAAAGACACTCCCTACTACCTTTCCATTGTGCTACTCATCCCCTTACTCCACACTTTCACCACTGACCTTTTAATTTTCAGATTCTCTTATAATTTGCCTGCATCATCTGATAGCAATGATCACTCCCTTCTTAAACCTGCCTATCTTGCATTCATATTTTCCTTATTTTCTTCCTCTCTCTGACCATTTCTCTTGGGTTACATTTCTGACATCTTTTAAATGCTCAGTAACTACCAAATCTGTCCTGGTAGTTTGGAACTCCCAAATGACCACATGCTATTAAATATCACTACCCTGGATATACAAAAGAGATATCTAAAAGGGATTTGCCTCTTACCCCATCCATCCTACTCTTCCTTCTGTCTTCCTTGTATTGATTAGTAGTGCCACCCATCTAGCTAGTTTTTCAAGTCAGAAACCTGTGAGTTATCTTACTTTCTTTAATTCATTATCTACTATTCACTCACTCAACCAAAGTCTACTGATCTATCAAGTCCATCCCTACTAGTAGTATCTGGGTTATTTCAAGCCCTGGCCACTTCTTATGACGTTCTTAATAGGTCTCTCTGCCTCCAGTTTATCAGCATAAGGTGATAATTTTTTGACCTTTCCAAAAGAGAAGATTGACTATGTCTCTCCTCTATATAAAATGATTTGGTTTCATTTATACTTTGTAATTAAAATATAATGAAAATCATGGAATCCAACTCTGCTTCTCTCTCTCTCTCTCTTTCCCCTCCTCCTCCTCCCTCCCTCCCACCAATTGCTCTCTCTCTTCCTTACCCAGCTGACAACCCATCACCATTTTCTCCAGGCCATCTCACCCAGAGGTCTCTGAATAGGCTGGATGGATCAGGCTAGACTATGGGATTCCTGTATCCTGCTTAGCAACCTGAGGAGGAAGTTCAATTTAATCTGGAACCTCATCAGCTTTGACTCTGGAAAGTCAGGAACCAAAAGGGGCCTTACCCACCAGAAAGAACACCAAACTGAGCTGCAATTACTCCCTACTTTAAGACATCTCCTCATGGAGGAGTAAAGGGAACAGCAAAAAGTATATTACACTACAGGCCAGAAAGCTGAAAGCTAATAGCCATTAAGTTCTTGATGCATTATTTACTACAGATGCAGAGTCACCAACCTCCAACTTTACTGGTAATTATAAGTCAGAGAAAGCAACATAAAGTAATAATTTTGGCTGGGCACGGTAGCTCACGTTTGCAATCCCAACACGTTGGGAGACCGAGGCGGGTGGATCACGAGGTAAGGAGATCGAGACTGCCCTGGACAACACGATGAAACCCTGTCTCTACTGAAAATTCAAAACTTAGTTGGGTGTGGTGGTGCATGCCTGTGATCCCAGGTAGGGAGGCTGAGGCAGGAGAATTGCTTGAACCTGGAAAGCAGCAGTGAGATCATGCCATTGCACTCCAGCCTGACAGATCAAGACTCTAAGATTATTTCTTTTTTGATATGGAGTCTTGCTCTGTCGCCTGGGCTGGAGTGTAGTGGCTTGATCTCGGCTCACTGCAACCTCCACCTCCCGGGTTCAAGCAATGCTGATCCCTGTCAAATACAGATAAAGTTTAAGTTCCTCAGTGAGGCATACAAGATCCATAAAAGGGCTCCATGTAACTATCCAGTTTCATCTCTTGGCCACTATGTGCTTCCTTCTTCTTGCTCTAGACATACTGACCTGTTTACAGTTTTCCAGACATAATACATTATTTTCAGGTTTATGTGCTTTTGTGCGTGCAGCTTCTTCTGCCTAGAAATTTGATTACCCACTGTCAGTTTTTCAGATAAATTCTTATTCACTCCTCAAGGCCGCATCTTTCCACGTACTCTCAAATTCCAGGGGAAAAAACTGAGCTTAATAAATGCTTATTAAATTGAGCCATTTATTTGTTTATTTCTCCTACAAAAAGAAATGATTGGGTTCCAGTGTTCAATCATCTTATGTGAGACTTTCAGCACTAAAACCAGGACAGTCCCAGGTAACCATGCATGAGGTTATTCTATTCCATAAAGAGAGGAGATATGTCATAATCATTTCATGTTCCTATATAATGTTTGTTAAACTAAACGGAAATGTTTAAAACAATGAGTGAATCAGACAAAAACAGATGTAACCAACCTAATTACCTAAAGAAGTAAACACTTCCCTGATTTACTTTTTTTTTTTTTTTTTGAGACAGAGTTTCACTCTTGTTGCCCAGGCTGGAGTACAATGGTGCAATCTTGGCTCACTGCAACATCCGGCTCCAGGGTTCAACCAATTCTCCTGCCTCAGCCTCCCTAATAGTTGGGATTACAGGCATGCACACCATGCCCGGCTAATCTTGTATCTTTAGTAGAGACAGGGTTTCTCCATGTTGGTCAGGCTGGTCTCGAACTCCCGACGTCAGGTGATCTGCCCGCCTTGGCCCCCAAAGTGCTGGGATTACAGGCGTGAGCCACCAAGCCAAGCCAACACTTCACTAATTTAAATGGTACCAGACTTGTTCTTTACCCCTCAGAAAGCAGGACTATTAAAAAAACTAGTGTGCATAATACATCTGGTATTACCAATGCAGTACAGGCAAGCAAACAGAAAAGAAAGCAGATGATAAAAGCTTCTGATGAATTAACACCTGTTCATCACCAGATTCCTGCTTCTTTACACTATTAAAACCTAGAAGTAAGTATTGGGCAGGATAGGCCAATCACTAACTGCACACCAATGTTTACTGAGAAAGCTGGCAACTGAGAAATGCTAAAGAACAGCTAAAGAAGCAGGAATGTTTCTCCCACACTGAACATAGGGAATATCACTGAAAACTCAATGTGTGTGTGAATACTGCAATATTAGGTCTAATTATAATACCAATAAACAATTTGAAACTGAAAAGGGTCGGAGGAGAAGAAGAAAGTGCTTAATCTTATTTGGTTACTATGTTACCTGTTATTCAGCAAAATGTTAGAACACTTAATATCCCGATGCAGGAAATTCTTTTTGTGACAGTAATCCAATCCTTCCATCAGCTGTTTCATGAAAGACTTGATATGGTCCTCAGAAAAGTGCACCAAACCAGATTCTAGCAGTCCCATTAAGTCATGGTCCATATACTCAAATACAAGGTAAAAGGCACCTATATAAGATGAAAAAAAATTAAAAACAAGCAAAAAAAAAAAAAAGAATGCTGAAAAACAATGTGTCAAGTCCTATTATAATTTTGGAGTTGACCGTAGACTCTAAAAAAAAACCCTTAAATTTTATAGATGAAGAAAGTGAAACTAAGAGTAGTTGAAGAATTAGTCCTTCCTAATAATAAATAACAGAGCTAATATTTGAACTAATCTTCTGTGGCTGAGTGCAGTGGCTTATACCTGTAATCCCAGCACTTTGGGAGGCCAAGGAAGGCGGATCACTTGAGGTCAAGAGTTAAAGACCAACCTGCTCAACATGGTGAAACCCCCATCTCAACTAAAAAAAAAAAATACAAAAATTAGGCAGGCGTGGTGGCATAAGCCTGTAATCCCACCTACTTGGGAGGCTGAGGTGGGAGAATCACTTGAACCCAAGAGCCAGAGATTGTAGTGAGCTGAGATGGCACCACTGCATTGTAGCCTGGGCAACAAAGCAAGACTCATTCTCAAAAAAAAAAAATGAATCTTCTGATTCCTAGTCTAGTACTGCATGGACTACTCACCTCTTCAGGGGGCAACTGCCCTGATCAGGCTGCATTACTAGACTTTTTTTTTCTTGCTTTTTGTTTTTTTGTTTTTTTTTTTTTTTTGAGACAGACTCTCACTCAACCATCCAGGCTAAAGAACAGTGGCACAAAATTGGCTCACTGAAACCTTTGCCTCTTGGGTTCAAGTGATTCTCCTGCCTCAGCTTCCCAAGTACCTGGGATTACAGGCATGTGTCACCACGCCAGGCTAGTTTTTCTATTTTTTGTAGAGACGTTTTCACCATGTTGGTCAGGCTGGTCTCGAACTCCTGACCTCAGGTGATCTGCCCACTTCAGCTTCCCAAAGTGCTGGGATTACAAGTGTAAGCCACTGCACCCAGGCTTTTTTCTTTCTTTTTTTTGAGACAGGGTATCATTCTGTTGCATAGGCTAGAGTGTAGTAGCATGATCATGGCTCACTGCAGCCTCAAACTCCTGGGCTCAAGCGAACCTTCCACCTCAGCCTCTCAAGTAGCTGGGACTACAGGCACATGCCACCACGCCCAGTTACTGTTTTTCATTTTTGGTAGAGACAGGATCTCGCTACGGTACCCAGACTGGTCTCTAACTCTTGGGCTCAGGCAATCCTTCCACCCCGATATCCCAAAGTGTTGAGGTTAGAGGCATAAGCCACTGTGTTCAGCCTGTCTTATTAGATTTTAATGACCTAAGTCAGTTACCAAATTACAGACCTTAGACCAGAGCCAGCCAGCTGCTTGTTGCTGTAAGTGAAGCTGTAGTTCTAACACAATCATGCTACATATTATTCATGAGCAGTTTTGTAAAGGGTTTTATACAAGTTTAAGGGACTCACTATCCCAGGGACAGTACAATAAATGTGTCATAAATTATTAGTGAAATTCATACCCGGACATGGTGGCTCATGCTTGTAATCCCAGCACTTTGGGAGGCCAAAGCACGCAAATCACCCGAGGTGAGGAGTTTGAGACCAGCCTGGCCAACATGGTGAAACCCCATCTCTACTAAAAATACAAAAATTAGCCAGGCATGTGTGGTGGCAGGTGCCTGTAATCCCAGCTACTCAGAAGTCTGAGGCAGGAGAATCACTTGAACCCAGGAGGTGGAGGTTGCAGTGAGCCAAGATCACAACTCTGCACTCCAGCCAGGGCAAAAACAGTGAGACTCCATCTCAAAAAAAAAAGAAAGAAAATCGTAGTACTTACGAATTGAGAAAAAATGAATCAATGAATTCAATCTGTTAAATTTAGGGCTGTGTGCAGTGGCTCATACCTACAATCCCCGCATTTTGGGAGAATGAGGTGAGAAGATTGCCTGAGTTTTAAAAACCAGACTGGGCAAAATATTTAGACACCATCTCCACAAAAAAATTTAAAAATTAGCTAGGTGAGATGGTGCATGGCTGTAGTCCCAGCTACTTCGGAGACCGAGCCTTCCCAGTAGCTGAGAATCTTTGAGCCCAGGAGTTCGAGGCTACAGTAAGCTGTGACTACACCAATGTACTCTAGCCTGGGTGAGAAAGCAAGAGTCTTATCTACAAAAAAACTTAGAAAAGAAGAAGTATCTTGGAGAGATTTAGCTAAGACCTCAAATTAATAAGAAAAGCACTAGAAATGCAAAAGATACGTAAGCAAAGGACACCTTAAAAGAGACCAGGTATGTTGGCTCATGCCTATAATCCCAGCAATTTAGTAGGCCAAAGCAGGAGGAGTGCTTGATGCCCGGAGTTCAAGACCAGGCTGGGCAACATAGAAAGATCCTGTCTCTACCAAAATTTGTAAAAACTAGCCAGGAGTGGGGTCTAGTCTAGCTACTTGGGAGGCTGAGGTAGGAGGATCATTTGAACCCAGCAGTGCAAAGTTATAGTGAGCTGTGATCATATCACTGCACTCCAGCCTGGGTAACAGAGCAAGACACTGCCTCAAAAAAAAAAAAAAAAGAAAAAAAGAAAGGGAGAGAGAAAGTAAATAAACCAGTAACATGGAAAAAACTAAAAATATAACAAATATAATCTAAAATGACATTGGCTGGAATCTGTAATTCCAGCACTTTAGGAGGCCAAGGCGAGCAGACTGCTTGAGCCCAGCAGTCAGAGACCAGCCTGGGCAACATAAGAGATCTCATTTCTACTAAAAATATAAAAATCAGCTGTGTGTGGTAGTGCACGCCTGTTGTCCCAGCTAATCAGGAGGCTGGCTGAGGCATGGAGGATCACTTGAAACTGGAGGCTGAGGATGCAATGAGCTATGATCGCCATTGTACTCCAGCCTGGGCAACACAGCGAGACCCTGTCTCAAAAAATTAAATTAAAATACAAAATAATAATATTATGTTTAACCTATCCAGATGACAATTTTTTTTTTTTGAGATGGGGTCTTGCTCTGTTGCCCGGGCTGGAGTGCAGTGGCACAATCTCGGCTCACTGCAACCTCTACCTCCCAGGTTCAAGCAATTCTCCTGCCTCAGCCTTCCCAGTAGCTGGGATCAAAGGTGCCCAGTACCATGCCCAGCAAATTTTCACATTTTTACTAGAGAGGGATTTCACCATGTTGGCCAGGCTTGACTCAAACTTCTGACATCAAGTGATCTGCCTGCCTTAGCCTCCCAAAGTGCTGGGATTACAGGCAGGAGCTACCACACCTGGCCCAGATGACAATTTTTTAAAAAGATGTACTTGGCTAGCGCGATAGCTCAGGCCTGTAATCCCAGCACTTTGGGAGGCCAAGGTGGGCAGATCCTCTGAGGTCTAGAGCTCAAAACCAGACCAGCCAGCAAGGCAAAACCTCATCTCTACTAAAAATACAAAAATTAGCCAGGAGTGGTGGCATGCACCTGTAATCCCAGCTACTCCAGAAGCTGAGGCAGGAGAATCACTTAAACCCAGTAGGCGGAGGTTGCAATGAGCCGAGATCCAGACATTGCCCTCCAGCCTGGGTGAGAATGCAAAAAAAAAAAAAAAAAAAAAAAGAGATACTCAATGTTGAGGCGGATACACTGAGAGATGGGCTCTCACTAGACATATTATTTTTCTTAAAAGCAACCTGATATTAAATATGAAAATCCATTTGTCCAAATAACTCTATATCAAAAATGCTATACTATGAAAATAAATGATAATGCAAAGATTTATGCAGAAAGATACCCAAGGTAGTACTATTATGTTTTTTTGGTTTTTGGTTTTTTTTTTTTTTAGACGGAATTTCAGTCTCGTCTCCCAGGCTGGAGTGCAGTCGCGCAATCTTGGCTCACCGCAACCTCCAGCTCCCGGGTTCAAGTGATTCTCTTGCCTCAGCCTTCCAAGTAGCTGAAGATCACAAGCGCTTTCCACCATGCCCGACTAACTATTGCATTTTTAGTAGAGACAGGGTTTCACCATGTTAGCCAGGCTGGTCTCAAATTCCTGACCTCAGTTGATCCACCGGACTCAGCCTCCCAAAGTGCTGGGAATACAGGAGTGAGCCACTGAGCCTGGCCTATTATTTTTTATAAAACTAAAAACTTGTAACTAATTGTTCAAGAGGGACTGGTAAAGTAAATTTACGTTCATCTATGTTTATACATACCCATTAAAATGGGTTAATGACATATGAGAAATTGCTTATGACAAGTTATACAACACTAAAGAACCTTTGATCTTAGCTTTGTTAAAACAAATACAGCAGTTATGGTATAAAACACTAAAAGCAGGCCTGGATGCGATGGCTCATGCCTATAATCCCAGCTCTTTGGCAGGCTGAGGCGGGTGGATCACCTGAGGTGAGGAGTTCGAGACCAGCCTGGCCAACATGGTGAAACCCAGTCTCTACTAAAATTACAAAATTTAGCCAGGTGTGGTCGCATGTTCCTGTAAATCCCAGCTACCTGGGAGGCCGAGGCAGGAGAATCACTTGAACCTGTGAGGCGGAGGTTGCAGTGAGCTGAGATTGAGCCACTGTACTCCAGCATGGGTGAGACAGTGAGAACCCCGTCTCAATTAAAAAAAAAAAAAGACTAAAAGCAAATATACCAAAATGTTAATATTAATACTTTAGTGGTTTTCCATGGATGGTAGTATATTGGGAAGAAGTGACAGAGAAATTACTACCATCTTCTTTTTCTTCTTCTTCTGTATTTTCAATTTTTCCACAAAAGGCATGCATGCATCATATCCATTCCTTGACTTATTATTTTATAATTAAAAAAAAAACCATGAGGCCAGGCATGGTGGCTCATACTTGTAATCTCAGCACTTTGAGGCACTGAGGCGGAAGGATCACTCTAGGTCAGGAGTTTGAGACCAGCCTGGCTAACATGGCAAAACCCTCACTACTACATATACAAAAATTAGCCAGGCATCATGGCACATGCCTGTAATCCCAGCTACTTGGAGGGCTAAGGCACGAGAATCACAAAAACCTGGGAGGGAGAAGTTGCAGTGAGCTGACATCACACGACTGCACTCCAGCCTGGGTGACAGTGCAAGACTCTGTCTCAAAATGAAGAGACAAATAAGAAAAAAAAAAAACTTTGGGAGGCCGAGGCAGGAGGATCATCACGAAGTCAGGAGTTCCAGACCAGCCTGACCAACATGGTGAAATGCCATCTCCACTAAAACTACAAAAACATTAGCTGAATGTGGTAGCACATGCCTGTAATCCCAGCTACTCAGGAGGCTAAGGCAGAATTGCTTGAACATGGAAGGCAGAGGTTGCAGTAAGCCACGATTGTGCCACTGTACTCCAGCCTAGGCAACAGAGCGAGACTCTGTCACAAGAAAAAGGCAAAGATTGGAACAGTCTACCTGGTAAAAATGTGAGTCTTTGCCAGTACCTTTGTCCTTCTTGAAATCCAGTGCATCTTGTTTATCTGTGACAATTTCCTTCATGTTAACAACACTTCGGTGAATTAACTGACGAAGGATTTTGATTTCACGAATGGCTGTGATTGGGAAGCCCTCTTTCTCATTGTCTAATCTCACCTTCTTCAGAGCCACTAGTTCTCCTGCCAAAACAAATGTAAACTTTTATTATCAATGAGCATTTTTGGCCGCTATTGTGAACTAGCAATATATGCCCTTGCTCTAGAAGACAAACTTAATGCCTACTTTAATGCTTACATATAAGATACTTTTACACCTTTAAAAAGTAAACTCTAGGCCGGGTGCAGTGGCTCACACCTGTAATCCCAGCACTTTCAGAGGCCAAGGCGAGTGGATCACCTAAGGTCAGGAGTTCGAGACCAGCCTAGCCAATAAAACCCAGTCTCTACTAAAATACAAAAATTAGCCAGGTGTGGTGGTGGATGCCTGTAATCCCAGCTACTCTGGAGGCTGAGAAAAAAAGAATCGCCTGAACCAGGGAGATGCAGGCTGTGGCGAGCCGAGATCCAGCCATGGCACTCTACCCTGGGCGACAAAGTGAGATCCCTTCTCAAAAACAAAAACAAACCAAAACAACAGAAAAAACTCTATATTCCCTTTCTCATCTTTAATTTTTTCTCAAGACATGGAAATAACTTTTAATTCAATATTCAGGTAGGTCTTTCAGTTATTTTTATTTTATTTATTATTATTATTTTTTTTGAGACAGAGTCTTGCTCTGTGGCCCAGGGTGGCATGCAGTGGCACTAACTTGGCTCACTGCAACCTCTACCGCCCAAGTTCAAGCAATTCTCCTGACTCAGCCTCCCAAGTAGCTGGGATTACAGGTGCCCGCCACCGCTCACAGCTAATTTTTATAGTTTTAGTAAGGACGGGGTTTCATCATCTTGGCCAGGCTGGTCGTGAACTCCTGACCTCGAGATCCACCTGCCTCGGCCTCCCAAAGTGTTGAGATTACAGGCATGAGCTACCGGACCCAGCCTTATTTTATTTTTTTGAGATGGAGTCTCCCTCCGCCTCCTGGGTTCAAGAGATTCTCCTGCCTCAGGGTCCCAAGTAGGTGGGATTACAGGTGCGCACCACCATGCCCAGCTAATTTTTTATTTTTATTTATTTATTTATTTATTTATTTTTTAGAGACAGCATTTCTTCATATTGGTCAGGCTGGTCTCAAACTCCCAAGCTCAGGTGATCCACCCACCTAAGCCTCCCAAAGTGCTGGGATTACAGACATGAGCCACCGCGTCTGGCCTAATTTTGTATTTTTAGTAGAGTAGCTAATTTTTTATTTTTATTTTTATTTATTTATTTATTTTTTTAGAGACGGGGTTTCTCTATATTTGTCAGGCTGGTCTCAAACTCCCAACCTCAGGTGATCTGCCCACCTCAGCCTCCCAAAATGCTGGGATTACAGGTGTAAGCCACCGAGCCCAGCAGGTCTTTCTGTTATTAAAACATAGCAGTTAACTCAAATACTTCAATTTTATCTTCAAGGATTTCCTCCTTACAAAGCAAATAGTGATCTACAAATTTTATTTTTACCCTCCCTTATAATTCCCAGGAAGCTATGAAATATTTTGGATTAACCATATAGTTGTTGTTTTTCTTTTGAGACAGACAGAGTCTTGCTCTGTCGCCCAGGCCAGAGTGCAGTGGCCCAATCTCGGCTCACTGCAACCTCTGCCTCCCAGGTCCAAGTGATTCTGCTGCCTCAGCCTCCCGAGTAGCTGAGAGTATTGCCCAGCTAATTTTTTGTATTTTTAGTAGAAACGGGGTTTCATCGTGTTAGCCAGGAAGGTGTCGATCTCCTGACCCCATGATCTGCCTGCCTCAGCCTCCCAAAGTGAGGGGATTACAGGCCACTGTATCTGGCCAGAGAGTTTTAAAAGTTATAGCGTTCTTGGCCAGGCACAGTGGCTCATGCCTGTAATCTCAGCACTTTGGGAGGCCGAGGCAGGCGGATCACAAGGTCAGGAGTTCAAGACCAGTCTGACCAACATGGTGAAACCCTGTCTCTACTACAAATACAAAAATTAGCCAGGCGTGGTGGTGTGCACCTGTAATCCCAGCTACTTAGGAGGCTGAGGCAGGAGAATTGCTTAAACCCGGGAGGTGGAGCTGAGACTGTACTACTGCACTCTAGCCTGGGCGACAGAGCAAGACTCCATCTCAAAAAAAAAAAGTTATAGTGTTCTTTTGGAAATCTTAAATCACTTAGTAACTTTTGGAGACCAAATTAAAACTAAAAATTTGGCTGGGGCCAGGTGCAGTGGTTCACACCTGTAATCCCAGCACTCTGGGAGGCCAACGCAGTCAGATCACCTGAGGTCAGGAATTCAAGACCAGCTCGGCCAACATGGAGAAACCCTGTCTCTACTAAAAATAAAAAAAAATTGGCCGGCCGTGTTAGCGCATGGCTGCAATCCCAGCTACTTGGGAGGCTGAGGCAGGAGAACTGCTTGAACCCAGGAGTCGGAGGTTGCGGTGAGCTGAGATCTCACCATTGCACTCCAGCCTGGGTAACAAGAGCCAAACTCCAGCCGAGCACGGTGGCTCATACCTATAATCCCAGCACTTCGAGAGGCCAAGATGGGCGGATTACCTGAGGTCAGGAGTTCGAGCCCAGCCTAGCCAACATGGTTAAAAACCCATCTCTACTAAAAATACAAAAATTAGCCAGACGTGGTGGCGTACACCTGTAATCCTAGCTACCTGGGAGGCTGAGGCAGGAGAATTGCTAGAGCCTGGGAGACAGAGGTTGCAGTAAACTGAGACCGTGCCACTGCACTCCAGCCTGGCTGAACGTAAGACTCTGTCTCAAAAATTTAAAAAAGCCAAACTCCATCTCAAGAAAAAATTGGCCTGGTGTGGCGGCTTACACCTGTAATCCCAGCACTTTGGGACGCCAAGGCGGGTGGATCATTTGAGGTCAGGAGATCGAGACAAGCCTGGAGTTCGAGACAAGCCTGGAGTTCGAGACCAGCCTGGCAAATATGGTGAAACCCCATCTCTACCACAAATACAGAAATTAGCTGGGCATGGTGGTGCATGCCTGTAATACCAGCTATTCGGGAGGCTGAGGCAGGAGCATCACTTGAACCCGGGAGGCAGGGCCTGCAGTGAGCAGAGATCGAGCCATTGCACTCCAGCCTGGATAACAGAGTGAGACTCCATCTCAAAAAAATAAAAATGAGAAAAGGCCAGGCACTGTGGCTCACACCTGTTATCCCAGCACTTTGGGAGGCCGAGGTGGGCAGATCACAAGGTCAGGAGTTCAAGACCAGCCTGACCAACATGGTGAAATCCCGTCTCTACTAAAAATAAAATAATTAGCCAGGTGTGGTGGCATATGCCTGTAATCCCAGCTACCCAGGAGATGGAGGGAGGAGAATTGCTTGAACCTAGGAGGCGGAAGTTGCAGCGAGCCGAGAACACACCACTGTACTCCAACCTGGATGACAGAGTGAGACTCCATCTCAAAAAAACAAAAACAAAAACAAAAAAACCTCAGAATTTACTTTTGCTAAATCCACTTAAGATATCAGTATCGCTAAATTGTTACCATTCTGACATCTAAAATTTTGTGGCAATATTTACCTGTGTCTTTGTCCTTGGCTTTATATACTTGACCATAGGTTCCTTCTCCAATAATCCCAATAATGTCAAACTTGTCCACACAGCGTTTCCCCCAGTCGCTTTCTGTTTGTCTTCTTTCACCATAACGAGGACAACAAATTCTAAAAAGTAAAAACAACAAAAAAGAAGAAAATAAAATCTAGTCAGAGAAGAAAGGATTCTTTTATGATGATTTCACTAATTCTTATATCTTTCATACATTTTACTAAAAAGGCAGAAATAAAATAATAAGAAATATATAAAAGACACAACATAAAATACATATATAGGTCGGGCGTGGTGGCTCACACCTGTAATCCCAGTACATTGGCAGGCCAAGGTGGGTGAATCACGAGGTCAGGAGTTTGAGACCAATCTCACCAACATGGTGAAATCCCGTCTCTACTAAAAATTCAAAAACTAGCCAAGCGTGGTGGTGTGCACCTATAATCCCAACTACTCAGGAGGCTGAGGCAAGAAAATCGTTTCAACCCAGGAGGTGGAAGCAAAGCCAATATCACTCCAGCTTGGGCGACAGAGATTCCACCTCAAAAAAAAAAAAAAAAACAGTCTCTCACAGTGGCTAAGACACAGGGTTGGAGCCTTAGGAAGACATAATATGAAATAACAGATTTGCTGTTTGCTTTCTGACCTTTCTCAGGTATGGCTTCAATTATAAAATGGGAAATTGCAGGGCGCAGTGGCTCATGCCTATAATCCCAACACTTTGGGAGGCTAAGGCGGGCAGATCACTTGAGGTCAGGAGTTCAAGACCAGCCTGACCAATGTAGAGAAACCTCTCTCTACTAAAAATACAAAATTAACCGGGCATGGTGGTGCACGCCTGTGATCCCAGTTACTCAGGAGGCTGAGGCAGGAGAATCACTTGAACCCGGGAGGCAGAGGTTTCGGTGAGCCGAGATCACGCCACTGCACTCCAGCCTGGGCAATAAGAACAAAACTCCGTCTCAAAAAAAAAAGGGGGGGAAATTAATTGCTACATGCTAAGGCTGCTATGAAAATATAAAACTATGGCAATAAAAATAAAGAAAAAACGATAGCAATAATACATGCTCAATAAATAACTTTTTATTATTAAGAGAGAAATGCTAACAATCAGAAGATTAGACCCAGATTATATTTATGGCATGGCAATTTATATGTTTTCAGGGAAAAAAAATCCCACATCTATTAATTTTTCATTATTGTGTATATAACCGAGACATCCTGAATTTTAAAAGCTTTTATTCTTCCTTAGTAGTCTAAATATTATGAATAAAAAAGATATGAGATAAATGTTCATAGTATATCTGGATTTGGGAACTTATTGTCATTCTAAAAACATAGCTGGGTATCTGAGGGCAGAGATGAATGACTAGGTCTCCAAGGAAGGCTTTTTTCCATTAAAATAAAATAAAAAGTGTACTTTAGGACCAAATTTCTACGATCTTACTGGTGTGGGTTATAGAAGAAACATGAGAGATTTAGTTCAAAAGGAAGGAAGAACACTATCATGAAAGATAGGCTCCTCCAAAAACTCACTTTGGTCTCTTTTTATATGGTTGCTGAGGTGGTGTGATTGCCTTTGGTTCTGGAGAGTCTGGGGGAGACAGATCTCCACCAGGGAGCTCTGGAGGGAGAGGGAGGTCTGTGAGTAAGTGACGTGTCCTCTGTTCCTTCTCTTTCTTCACAGGTTTTGAAGGAAGAGTTTCTTTTGGACTAAACAATAAAGGAGAAGAGATGACAAAAATTACAATTACTTCCAAGATACGCAAATAAAAATTTTCAAAGATCATAATGCCTGATTACTAAAAGGTTAGAAAGGTTTCATTTTTAAGGAAAAAACCTGTAATGTAACATAAGAAAATATAATTTATCACAACTAAAAATACTTACATTTTTCTTTTTTTGAGACAGAGTTATCATGCTGTCGCCCAGGCTAGAGTGCAGGGGCGCAATCTCGGCTAACTGCAACCTGCCTCCCAGGTTCAAGTGATTCTCCTGCCTAAGCTTCCCAAGTAACTGAGATTACAGGTGCATGCCACCACACCCAACTAATTTTTGTATTTTCAGTAGAGATGGGGTTTCGCCATGTTGGCCAGGCTGGTCTTGAACTCCGGGCCTCAAACACTCCGCCACCTCAGCCTCCCGAAGTGCTGGGATTACAGGCGTGAGTCACCATGCCTGGCCAAGTTAATTACATTTTATAAGAAGAAATCTATAGTATGCTAAAGAAAAGAAACAATGAAAAATTTGTGATATTACTTGCAGTTCCCTTTATCAAACTCTTTTTCCTTTTTTTTTCTTAACATCTCCTTCTTGAATTATCAAACTCTTAATATGTCATTCCTAAAATTGTATTTGGATTTTTATTGAGATGAAATAAAATTCACCTGGGCATGGTGGCTCACCCCTGTAATCCCAGCACTTTGGGAGGCCGAGGTGGGCAGATCATGAGGTCAAGAGTTTAAGACCAGCCTGGCCAACATAGTGAAACCCCATCTCTACTAAAAATATAAAAAATTAAAAAAAAAAAAAGAAAAAAAAAATTAAAAAAGTTAGCTGGGTGTGGTGGTGGATACCTATAATGAGGCAGGAGAATCACCTGAACCCAGGAGGCGGAGTTACCGTGAGTTGAGATTGCGCCACTGCACTCCAGCTCGGACGACAATGTGAGACTCTGTCTCAATAAAAAAGAAAAAAATTAGAACTTAGGCTGGGTGCAGTGGCTCATGCCTGTAATCCCAGCACTCTGGGAGGCTGGGACAGGCAGATCACTTGAGATCAAGAATTCAAGACCAGCCTGCCCAGCATGGTGAAACCCTGTCTCTACTAAAAATACAAAGATTAACCGGGTGTGGTGGCATGTGCTTGTAATCCCAGCTACTTGGGAAGCTGAGGCAGGAGAATTGCTTGAGCCTGGGAGGCAGAGGTTGCAGTGAGCCAAGATTGCCTCACTGCACTCCTGCCTTGGTGATATCAAAACTCTGTCTCAGGCAGGGCACGGTGGCTCATGCCTGGAATCCCAGCACTTTGGGAGGCCGAGGTGGGCAGATCACCTGAGGTCCAGAGTTGGAGACCAGCCTGACCAACATGGAGAAACCCTGTATCTACTAATAATACAAAAATTAGCCAGGCGTGGTGGTG
>CAUYLG010054341.1:0-27216 GCA_963573385.1 Cacajao melanocephalus
TCAAAAAGTGGGCAAAGGATATAAAGAGACACTCTCAAAAGAAGACATTTATGCAGGCAACAAACATATGAAAAAAAGCTCATCATCACTGGTCATTAGAGAAATGCAAATCAAAACCACATTGAGATACCATCTCATGCCAGTTAGAATGGCGTTTATTAAAAAGTCAGGAGACAACAGATGCTGGAGATGATGTGGAGAAATAGGAATGCTTTTACACTGTTGGTGGGAGTGTAAATTAGCTCAACCATTGTAGAAGACAGTATGCCAATTCCTCAAGGATCTAGAACTAGAAATACCATTTGACCCAGCAATCCCATTACTGGTATATACCCAAAGGAGTATAAATTGTTCTATTATAAAGACACATGTACACATATGTTTATTACGGCACTGTTCACAATAGCAAAGACTTGGAACCAACCCAAATGCCCATCAATGATAGACTGGATAAAGAAAATGTGGCACATATACACCATGGAATACCATGCAGCCATAAAAAAGGATGAGTTCATGTCCTTTGCAGGGACATGGATGAAGCTGGAAACCATCATTTCAGCAAACTGACACAAGAACAGAAAACCAAACACTGCATGTTCTCACTCATAAGTGGGAGTTGAACAATAAGAACACACGGATACAAACAGGAGAACATTACATCCCAGAGTCTGCTGGGGGCTGGGGGCTAGGGGAGGGATAGTATTAGGAGAAATACCTAATGTAGATGACAGGGTGATGGATACAGCAAGCCCCTATGGCACGTGTATACCTATGTAACAAACCTGCACATTCCATACATGTACCCCAGAACTTAAAGTATAATAAAAAGAATAAAATATTAGAAATACATTTAACAAAAGAAATATAAAACGTATACTCTGAAAACACAAAACATTATTGAAAGAAATTAAAGATCTAAATAAATGGAGAGACATCCATGTTTATAGATTGGAAGACTTAATATTAGTAAAATGGCAATACTACCCAAATGTATCTACAGATTCATTATAGTCCTTATCAGAATCCCAGATGGCTACTTTGTAGAAACTGGCAGGCTTATCCTAAAATTCATATGGTAACTAAGACTAGCAAAAATAATCTTGAAAAAGAAGAACAAAGTTAGAAGATTCATGCTTCCTGATTTCAAAATGTAGCACAAAGCAACACTATCAAGACAATATGACACTAGCATGAAGATAGAAATGGATCAATGCAATAAAATCAAGAATCCAAAATAAACTGTCCCATTTATGGTCAACATATTTTCAACAAAAATGCCAAAGCAATTCAATAGAAGAAGAATAATAATCTTTTCTACAAATCATGCTAGGACGGCTGGATATTTGCATGCAAAAGAATGAGTAAGGAACCTTTTCTCATATCAAATACAAAAATGAACTCAAAATGGATCCAAGATCTAAATGTAAAAGGTAAATTATCGACCTCCTAGAAGAAAACATATGGGGTAAAATTTCATAACCTTGAGTCAGGCAATGGTTTTCTACATATGACACCAAAAGCACAAGCAACAGGAGAAAAAAATAGGTACAGCGGACTTCATTAAGAAAAACTTTTGTGTATCAAAGGACACTATCAAGAAAGTGAAAAGACAATGTATAGAGTGGGAGAAAATATTTGCAAATCATATGTCTGATAAGAGACTTGTATCTAGACTCTATACAGAACTTTTACAAATCAAAACAACAAGTACCCCAACTAAAAGTGGGCAAATAATTTGAATAGATATTTCCCCGAGGAACACATTCAAGGGACTAATAAGCACATGAAATGATACTCAACATCATTAGTCATTACAGAAATTAAAATCAAAATTATAATGAGATAGCATTTTATACCTACTAGGATGGTTATTTTTTAAAAAGACAAAAACAAGCATTGGTGAATGTAAAGAAACTGGAACCCTAACCCAGGTGTGGTGGTGTGTACTTGTAGTCCTGGCTACACAGTGGCTGAGGCAGAAGGATCACTTTAGCCCAGGAGTTTGAATCCAGCCTGGGCAACACAGCAAGACCCTGTCTGTAAACAAAAGAAGAAAAAAAAGAAAGAAAAGAAAGAAAAGAAAGAAAAGAAAGAAAGGAAGGAAGGAAGGAAGGAAGGAAGGAAGGAAGGAACGAAGGAAGGAAGGAAGGAGAGAAAAGAAAAGAAATTGGAATTCTAACAAGCTGCTAGTGGGAATGTAAATAGTACGACCACTTTAGAAAATAGTCTGGCATTTCCTCAAAAGGTCAAACATGGAGTTATCATATGATCCAATAATTCTATTCCTGGCCATGTAGCTGAAAAATGAAAACATATCTCACACAAAAATTTTCACACAAATGTTCACAGCAGCATGATTCATGATAGCCAAAAAGTGGTGGGAACAGCCCAAATGTTCATCAACTGATAAATGGATAAACAAAACGTGGCAGTTATACAATGGAATATTATTTGACCATATTATGCTAACTGAAACATATGCTAACTGAAACAAGCTAGCCATGAACACTACATATATATGTTTCATTTACATAAAATGTTCAGGATTAGAAAATCTATAGAAACAAAGATCAGTGGTTGTCTAGGGCTGAAGAGTGGACAGAGGGATCGGGAGTGGCCGCTAATAGACTGTCACTTTAATCACTTTTGGAGTGACTAAAGTATTCTGGAATTAGTGGTGATGGTTGCACAACTCTATGAATATACTAAAAACCATTTAACTGCATAAATGAGTGAATTGTATGGAATTATATCTTAATAAAGTTGTTGCCGAAAAAGAGGTGAAATAAGACATTTTTAAGAGGAAAAGAATCAGAGAATTATTTGCCAGCAGTGCTGTACTGTAAGAAATGCTAAAAGAAGTTGACATTAGACAGTACCTTATATCTACGGGAAAGAATGAAGAACAGCATAAATAATAAACATGTAGGCAAAGGGAACAAATAAGTATTTCTTCTTCTTTTAATTAATTTAAAAATATATGACTGTTTAAAGCAAAAAGTGTAACACTATTATTGGGTTTAAAACATATATAGATGTAATATTACTGAGCTACCTATTTTTTAAAACACACATCCTATAAGGAAGAGTGTGCTTCTTGTTAATAACACATCCCAGAAAAAGATAAAATGTAATTACCAATGTTAAATTAAAGTGGAAGATGCCATAATATGTACTATTTATGATTCCCAAGCTGGGAGCAAGTCCTCCTGATGTAAACACACTTAGCATTTCCTTTGAAGCAAGTTCATTTTCAGTTTGGAAGAAACACTGGATTTTCTTTAGGAAAGAGAGAGAAAAAATAACAACTAATAACCACTTGATGCCGATACACAAGTTACATTAATCTAAAAGTAATTAGTAATTCCAGTCTCTAGTTAGGAAAAAAAAAATCTATTTATAAAATTATACTTTCAGAACTCTGTGACCTATTATGCTAGCATCATAAAGGTTTCATCTTTATAACAATCTTTTCTGTCATTGAAATGGTAATTATTATTACATGTAGTAAACATAGAATCAAAGCAATATGTTATTGCAAACAGAAATTCCAATTTTATTAAAATTGTTATTTTGTGTCTAAATAAAAAAAGAAGCAAATGTATAAAGCAAAGCTCATTTTAGTGCATCTTTACTGGGTATTTCTTAGTTTTGAGAAGGTATATGAAAGTGTAGCAATCAGAAATGGTGGATTTTACTGAAAACTAACATGAGACAGATTCCAAGAACTTTATTTCAATTAGTTCTCCTAGTACTTAAGATCACTTTGGGCAAGTTCCCTATCTGAGTTTTAGTTTCCCTAACCTAAAAACTGGGGAAATACATTCATTCCAAAAATATCTACTGAGCCCTTACTATGAATGGGGCAGTGCTACAGGTGCTAGGAATATAGATGTGAATAAAACAGACAAAAACCTCTGCCCCTGTGGAATTAACATTCTAATGGAGATTGTCAGGGAGACAAACTGGAAGGATAGACTGGTGGATGGATTGGTAGAGAATGAAGGAAAAGATCGAAAAAATAAAATAAATATAGAGTACATTAAAAGAATGAAGCAGAAGGCCAGGTGCAGTGGCTCATGCCTGTAATCCCAGCACTTTGGGAGGCCGAGGTAGGCAGATCATGAAGTCAGGAGTTCAAGACCGGCCTGACCAACATGGTGATATCCCGTCTTTACTAAAAATCCAAAAATTAGCTGGGCGTCGTGGCACGTGCCTGTAATCCCAGCTACTCAGGAGGCTGAGGCAGGAGAATCGCTTCAACCTGGGAGGCGGAGAGTGAGCCGAGATCATGCTAGTGCACTCCAGCCTGGGCGACAGAGCCAGACTCCACCTCAAAAAAAAAAAAACAAAAAAAAAAACCCAGAATGAAACAGAAGAAGCGAGGTTGAGAGTACAGGAGTTTGGGAAGGCAGTACAACTTTTAACAGTGTTATCAGAGAAAAGAGAAATAGTAATTTCCTCACAGAAGATTAAATGTGTAGATTAAATGTCATAATGAATATCAAACATTTTTTTTGAAATGTCTGATGCACATAAACACTTTATAAATGTTAGCTATCATTTCTAATATTACTGCTACTAGAAATACTATATCACAACTATCCAAAAAGTAGGTTATGATTCCCTTTTTAGAAGAAGAACTAAGGGTCAGAAAGTTTAGGTAACCTGCCTCAGGACACACAAAACATAGATGGCAGAACCAAGACTGGACCCCAGCTCTGTAAGTCTGTCTTCCTCCAAAGCCCATTCTTTTTTCATAACATATAACAAATCAGAAATGCATTTTTGGCTCAAAGAGCATATACCTCTCAATAGCTATAAATATAAAACTTAAATATATATTTAAGCATATCAACAGGGAATTGTGTCCTAAGTCAAAGCAGTCTTAGGAATAAATGCATTTGTTCTCATGGAATCTTTTTCTTTGTTTTTATTATATTGATCATAGATTCTTAGACAATCTGTGCGTGTTTTATTAACATATATTTTTGTTAGTATTTGCTGCATGATCTTGATAGTATGCTTTATTTCACTCTGTCGTGTGTGTTTTTAAAAAGTCTCCCATTATTCGAATCAAAGGATCATATCATTCCTTAACCAAAATGACAACTTCAATGTGGTACTTGTTATCCAAAGGCAAGACTGTTTCTCAAGGTCATGTGAGGTAACTTTCCTTCTCTAACAGGTTACATTTGTCAAACTTCAAAAGGACAAATGACCTCTGTTAAAAAGGAGCCAATCTTTAAAACGGGGAGGGAGGAGGCATCATTTTAAAAAAGAATAAAAGCAGAAACACCCAGGATGCTCAATGACTAAGTGAAATATTTTACCTGCTCCAAGTGGACATACACTAAAAAAGACAGAAAAGATTATTATCTCTATAGAATTTTTCCTCCCCAAGTCTGAATATAGTAGAAGGTATCTGGAAAGAATACAGTGCTATTGGTCTTACACATGGACTGATAGAAACCTGAAGGGTTACAACACATGCTATTAGTGGACCTTACCAGGTTTTCTGAAAAAAGATACAACTTGATTATTTCAGTCTCTTGAGTGAACTCGTCGCTAGCACATGCAAAGCGTTTCTCTGTATCATCTAAATAATAAAATATATATATTAGATCACTGATAGAAGACTGTCCATGAAAAGTATCATGTTTTTAAAACTGACAAAATATTTTTAAAGAATAAGAATTATAACTATACGTTTTAAATTCACTTTAGGCAAAATTCACGTTTTCCACCTTGTTTTTCTTCTTGAACCTACACTATCAGGCATGTTTAAAATGGGAAGGTTTGGCTCAAGCACTAATGTTACGCATGCTAGACCGTGACACAAAATTTTTAGAGGCAGACAAAAACCAGTTCTTGACACTTCAACGCCTCACCTTGAGAGTAGAAAAGGATCTAGAATTGGCAACTGCAGAGAGTTTGTGTTTTGATAGAGAGGTACTGAATGAAGATGCTGGGAGGAGGACTCTTTCTCCTTACTTACCTTGCGTCTGAGGCAAGAGGGTCTGATGGGCAAAATAAAAAAAGTAACATATATCCCTGCAGTTTGGGGCACAAACTCAGACTCCTGCTTAGAAAATCTAGAAAGCAAGAGATGATTTGGTGGAGAGAACAGGATACGGTTTGTTGAGAAAGAGATGACTATATTAATGATACAGACCAGAGACAGAAATATTGGGTAGAAGAGGCAAAGGCCCTATCCTTAACCCTGGAAGCCCACAGCCCTAATGAAAACAGGTATTTCTGTTTTCGTGCCTAAAAGTTGCCTTTTGGCTCACCACGCTGCCTATCCTGTACCCATATAAACCCCAGACCCCAGGCTCCAGAAGTGGACAAATAGACAAGCAAGAAGATAAACAGAAGAGCAGAAGAACGGCAGATTGAAGAGAAGGAGCATCTAAATGGCAAGAGGAGTTCAGTTGGGGATGGTTGGAGAGACCAAACTCCAGAGGCAGATCATCTTCCCGCTCCATCCCTCTTCTAGCTCACCACCTATCCTGCTGAGAGCCACCTCCACCACTCAATAAAACCCCTGCATTCATCCTTCAAGTCTGTGTGCAAACTAATTCTACCTGGATGCTGGGTACCAAGCAAGAACCTGGGTACCAAGAGGGTGCTGAGCTGGTTAACACTTAAGCCATCCATGGACAGCAAGGCTAAGAGGGCACACTGTTAACACACTCCCACTTGGGCTTCAGGAGTCACAGGCTCCCACCTGTGGATGCTACCATGGGGCCAGAGTCCTGCAAGAGGGGCCAGGGAACTCTCCCATTTCATTAAGAGTCATATACAACCAAAATTTACTGGGGCCAAAGATGCATGAAAGCTTCCTGTGGTTCAGATGTAGGTCACTGGTGAAAAAGAACTAGCTTAGGGTCATCTAAATTTCTGTCCCCAAAGGTCTCTCTAAGTGGCAACTGGCTCTCAGCAAAAAGAATTTGAAGACAGAGTTGTAGGAGTTGACAAAGGAATTAGTGATCAGTGGGAATGAAGAAGTTTTTGCCTTTGTTAGAACTGTAGATAAGAGATTATCAGTAAAGTGATGGAAGGGAAGGGGCTATGAAGGACTCATTCAAGTGCCCAGAGATCAAGGGTCAGCTTTACACATCTGTTGAAACTTAGAAGTGCAGATGTCAGATAGTTCCCTCAGAACCAGTTAAGGCAGAACTGTGCTATCCCCCACCACCTCACTTCTCCCTCCCTTTCTACAACACTGGAGGGGGAAGGGTCAAAACCTAAAGTTAGTAAGACAATGAAAAGGAATCTAAATACTAGGTGGAGAGAAGGAAAAGTTAATCTTAGTCTTTCTTCCTCAACTATAGGTTTCCCACCAGCACAGGCCCAGGCAGGAAACAGGGAAGAAGCTTCAATTATAAAACAAGAGTTAAATTTGACTTGTACATGGGCTTGGATATTTTAATTACGACAATAACAATACAAAACTGTTTTAAAATTTCAAATCCTCAGAGAACTGGTTTTTGTTAAATAAATATGACTTTGTTAAATAAATATGACTATTTTTTTTTCTAATTTCCAAAGTAAAACATGTTTATTGTAGAATATTTGTAAGATATGGAGAGGTTAGAAAAATATAATGATGAGGTGAGGGCAGTGGCTCATGACTGTAATCCCAGCACTTTGGGAGGCCAAGGTGGTGGATCACCTGAGGTCAGGAGTTCAAGACAAGCCTGGCCAACATGGCGAAACCCTTTCTCTACTAAAAATACAAAACTTAGTCAAGCGTGGTGGCGGGTGCTTGTAATCTCAGCTACTCAGGAGGCTGAGGCAGAAGAATCGCTTGAACCTGGAAGGCAGAGGTTGCGGTGAGCCAAGATCATGCCACTGCACTCCAGCCTGAGCAACAAGAGCAAAACTCTGCCTCAAAAAAAAAAAGCAGAAAAAGAAAAATATAATGAGAGCTAATTTCACCATCCAAAGCAAATCACTAAAAGATTTTGATGTGCATGACCTCAAGCTATTTTTCTATTGAAATCAAACTATTTTTTCACGTGTCCAAACATCATTTGTATATTTTGTTTTGTTTTTGTTTTCAACTTTTATTACAGGTTCAAGGGGAACATGTGCAGGTTTGTTAAAAAGTATATTGAGTGATGCTAAGTTTTGGAGTACAAATGAATCTGTCTCCCAGGGAGTGAGCATCGTCCCAACAGGTACCTGCTCAGCCCCTCCCTGCTCCATTTCTCCCCATCTCATGTTCCCCAGAGTCTATTGTTCTAGGGATCCAACTGTGTGAATCACCCAATTGTAACCAAAAAAAAATCTTGGTTCTGGCCCAAATATTCATCCAGTAACAGAGGAATAACAATGCCAAAGATTGGATTTAAATAGGAGGGAAAAATGAATTTAATTTCTCACTGGATATTACTCATTCTGTTTGTATAATGTAATGATTTTAAGGCTATTCTTGAAATTCTATAAGTAAACATATCTTTACAAATATCACAGATATGGCTTCAAATATTTCTGGAGGTTATAATGTTAAACAGTTTTCAAAGTAATTTCAACTTATACAATCACTTTGCCCATATTTGACAATGCTATCAGACCCATTTTTTAAAGCTATAATTTGATTGTGAAGTTCAAATCACTTCTCTGTTTAAAAATCTTCACTGATACACCATTACCTCATGAATTAAATTCCTTAAATGGTGAGACACTAAACAGAAGTAAACTAACTCCTTTGAATAACATACTTTGAGCCATTAAAGCTCAAATGGGTTGAGCTGGATTTAGATGTCATTTTATGAAATTCCCACAATACCTTGTGATATATATATTACTATCTCCTCTTTAAAGAAGAAGAAATCAAGCTCAAAGGTCATATAACTAACAACAGTGCGTCCGACTGGAACCGAGTTGTTTCTGTCTCTAAAGGCCATCCTTTCTTTATCCTGCTAGACACTCTTTCAATAGTTAAGCCCATTTTTCAGTCTCCTCTGCACATAACCTCATCCATCATTTCTGAAATGCCTGGGGTTCTCTCTACTTTCATTCTCTGCCTCAAATTTTAATATATTTTAAGATCCAGTTTAAATAGAAATTATGTTTGTTTGTTTGATATATGGTCTTGCTCTGTCACCCAGATTGGTGTGTAGTGGAGCGATCTTGGCTCACTGCAACTTCTGTCTCCTGGGGCTCAAGCGATCCTCCCATTTCAGCCTCCTGAGTAGCTGGGACCGCAGGTGAGCACCATCACACCTGGCTAAATTTTGTATTTTTTATAGAGAAGCGTTTTTGCCATGTTGCCCAGGCTGGTCTCCAACTCCTGGGCTCAAGGTATCATCCTGCCTTGGCTTCCCAAAGTGCTGGGATTATAGGCATGAGCCATTGCACCTGGCCAAAGAGTTTTTTCCAACACTTGTCTCAGTGAAACTAGTTGATTTGTCCTCTGCACTTTGGTATCATTTTGTGAAATTCTCAGATTATAGTTTGCTAGATGTTGTTATAATAATAAAACACAAAAAATACTTTTTTGCAAGCTTCTAAAGGAAAGATGTGCCAAAGAATTTATATTTTTAACAGTATGTGACTTCTTTAACAAAAATGGTGATATAAAGGGAAACCACACAAGTGTAACTACCAATGGAATGCCTGCTCTGACTACAATAAAAATCCACTGTGGGACAAATATACAGAAAAACATGCCATTTATGAAATTCATTCATTGTCCTATTCACAGTTATACAACCACAATAGTCACCCCTTTTCTGTGACTTCATTTTCCATAGTTTCAGTTACCTGTAGCCAACCATAGTCCAAAAACATGAAGTGGAAACTTTCAGAAATAGGCAATTTATAAGTTTTACATTGTGCACTGTTCTGAGTAGTGTGGTAAAATCTCATGCCATCATCCAGGTGTGGTGGTTCACGTCTGTAATCCCAACACTTTGGGAGGCCAAGGTGGGCAGATCACGAGGTCAGGAGTTCAAGACCAGCCTGGCCAAGATAGTGAAACCCCATCTCTACTAAAAATACAATAATTAGCTGGGTGTGGTGGCAGTCACCTATAACCCCAGCTACTCAGGAGGCTAAGGCAGAGATTTGCTTGAACCTGAGAGGTGAAGGGCACAGTGAGCCAAGGTCATGCCACTGAACTCCAGCCTCCAGCCTGGAAACAGAGCAAGACTCCATCTAAAAAAAAAAAAAAAAAAAAATCTCACGTCATCCTCCACCATCCAACCCAGGATGTAAATTATCACTCTGTTCAGCATATCCACACTATATGCTACCTGCCTGCTAGTCACTTGGCAACCATGTGAGTTATTGGATCAACTGTCCCAGTAACACAGTGCTTGTGTTCAAGTAACCTTATTTTACTTCATAATGTTATTTCACAAGGCCTGTGTCATTCACCTCACTTCATCTCATCACATAGGCATTGCATCATCTCACATCATCAAAAGAAGGACAAGTGTAGTACTAAGATATTTTGAGACAGAGAGAGAAGAAAGACCACATTCACATAACTTTTACTACAGTATATTGTTCTGCTTGTTCAATTTTATAAGTTATTGCTAATCTCTTATTATGCATAATTGATGAATTAAACTTTATCATAGGGATGTATGCATAGGGAAAAAACAGTGTATATATAGGGCTTGGTACTCTCTGCAGTTTCAGGCTTCCACCGGGGGTTTCCTGCCAGTAAGAAGGACTACCTTACAGCAATGAAGTTGAAAACAAAAGCAGCAAAAGTGCCTTCCATCTCTCTCTCCCCACCAGTGCTGCTTCAAGGGATGACAGCATGCCACATCAAAATATGCCACTTTGGCACGTTGATTATTTTGAGATAAAGGTAATCAAGAAACAGCAGGTGCACTAAAGCAGGATATAAATTTCCCATGATAAAGGCGCCCTCACTGTACGTTTCTCAGAACCATAAAAGTCATATTGACTAATTCAATCTACGTGTTACTTTTAGAAAACTGTTTTCAATCTCAATCCACTAGTCTTATAATTCAGTTTGCATTCATACAACAATGCAACCATTCATAGAGGAAAGAATTTTAAAATGTCTGTTCAAACAATTAAAGTTTCGAAAGTATAAAATTAAACTTTAAATATTCTATGATTTTAAAGTGATAAAATAGTATAACCAGAGAAAAGTCTCCATGTACACAACTTAATAAAAATAAGATCACAATGATATTTCAAGCCTCTAGACCAGAGTGTAATAGACAATACTGGGAACAACTTGAAGATAAGATTTTAAAAAACACTAAAAGAAAAATATTTTTTGTAAATGAAGAAAGGACATAAATGACAACTCCTGAGAGGGAAATAGACAATAAGACAGTCTGAAACTTACCTTTATTATATACTATTCCTGATGAAAATTCAAACATGTTCAAAAGCAAAATGGAAACATATATAAGTGGCAATTCCATCTGTTGGAATAAATAAGAATTATTTTCATTCAATTACTCTGAACATATTTTTGAATTCCTTTTGCTATAAACAACTACAAAGTAGTAAAGAAATCATCTCAATATTTTGCACTATGTGACAAAAGCAGATAACACAACAGTTGACTAAGCTGTAAATTTACTCCCTACTTGTGTTAAAGGTAAATTTATAAGTATAATTATTACAAACTAGAAAAAGAGATGTGGCTCAGATTTTCCTTCAGTGTAGACAACTTTTGGAGAGGTGAGATCAACTACACAGCTATGTAAAACAGAACCTGAATCGATGAAAACTCTGAGGGTGATATGGCTGTAACTTAATCTAATATTTTGGAGACATTGCTTTGGGGAAGGCGATTCACATGGCCCTGAGTATACCTGCACATTCTCATTGAGTGTGCCAAGAATGCAAGGCCCTGGATGCTGTTCACCTCAGGGCTGTGTTTGTAGCCACCAGTCTTGAGGGATGAGGTAAGGCACCCCAGACAACAGCAGGCTTGTTTCCATGGTGAATCGCCTAATCTCAGTATACGTCTCCTGTAATGCCCACCACTATGTGTATAAGCATCTGTTATGGGCTCAATTTTCTACCCCTCCAAATTCTTAAGTTGACTTCCTAACCACCTATACCTCAGAAGGCAATCATATTTGGAGACAGGATTTTTAAAGAGGTGATGAAGTGAAAATGAAGTCATTAGGGTGGGCCCTCATCCAATAGAACTGGTGTCCTGAGAGAAGAGGAAATTTGGACATAGGGAGGATGAAGTAAAGACACAGAGGGAAGACACTCAGAGAGAAGAGGAAGTAAAGACACATGAAGAAGACAGCCACCTATAAACCCAGAAGAAAGGCATGGGACAGATCTTTTCTCATGGCCCTCAGAAGGAATCAACCCTACCGACACCTTGATCTCAGATTTCTAGCCTCTACAACTGTGAGAAAATAAATTTCTGTTGTTAAGCCACCCAGTGTATGGCCCTTTGTTATGGCAGCCCTAGCAAACTAACACAGCATCCATGATGAATTTCACCTCTATGGAACTTGCGGGACAGGGGTACCGGAGTGAGCATCCTGCGGACACTCTGGCTACTGCTTTTGCTGGTAGTAATAAAGTCCTTTGTCTCTGACCTAGGAGTCTTGTGTGTTTTGCCAGCATCCAAGAAAAAAGGAACAGACTAATCTGCCAACTCTAAGTGGAATAAAATCTCAGCTCTTCATGAAGTTCCTGACAACTGCTGAGTAAATTAAATGTAACTAGTGTTTTTCCTTCATCAAAACGGACTTGCTTATTAAATACATTTAATTGACAATGGAAAGCTCAAACAGTTGGATTTTTTAAATTCATTCTTATTACATTATCAGGGGAGAACTGAGGTTTTTAGTGCATTTTTTAAATTATCTGAGAAGACAATTGTTCTCACAAGAGAACAATTAGTAGATTAAAACTCTACCAGCATGGTGCAATGCCTAAGTATATTTTTGGTGTAAGAATGAATTTAACATTAAGTGGAGACATTATCACAGTTAAACTCTGAAAATACTGCCTTTACCAGAAAAATCTTATATCACTTTGCTAAACATTCAAATTAAATGACATAACACCATTATTAGAATCTTTATGCCTCTTCATGGGCCACCTGTGCAAATTCGGGAGCGTTAGTATGAAACATGTAGTGGAAATTCTGGCTTTAATGTAAGCAAGTTTGTTCTGCAAGCTTTCTTATCTGCCATCCTGCAAGCTCAAGAATTTCTGCTACCCACTGGTTTCTTTAACTCTGTGGGGCATAGTTCCAGGCTCTTTCTTCTTATTCAATATTACAACTTTTCTTAATTTGATATTTTCTTTCAACATTCAGCTCATGGTTAGAGAAAAGACATAGACTTTAACCTAAGATGAGCTCTGTCCATCAAAATGTTTGATATTTAGCAAGTTATTTAACTTCTTGGAGTTTGTATTCTATTCAGTAAAATGGGGATAACAGGCACTTCACAGTGTTGTTGTGAGAATTAAATGAAAAATACTTAAGACCTCTAACAGTTACTCTACACAGAATAAGCACTCAACAAGCATTATCTCTGAGTTCATATCTCTATACACTGCAGCAACTTCTTTATCCTCATCATACTCCCCTACTGATCTACTTAGCAGTTAAATTACCCCCAGTTATCATTGCCTTGTAATTACTATGAGTTTTACATAATTGTTAGATACAAGTCACATATCTGGGCATTTTATCTTCTCCGACACCAAATAAACATTAGGAATTGCCCCAAAGAAGGAACCTGTCACCTCCCCCAACTTGTTCATTTGTAGTTACTCCATTATCATGGAATAGTGATCACACTGTAAATTCATACTCTAGCAGGGTTCTTATTTTAATTTTTTTTTTATGTAATTACCTCTTCATGGGATGCCCAACTGGTTGTGCTTTTCTTTTTTATATTTTTCCTAAGTTTTCTTCCATATAGACTGAGAAGAAAGACAAAGTCAGGAGCCAAGTTTTCACTGTTGACTGGTGTAGCAATCTAAGCACCTTTGGTAACAGCCAATCAGCAGCTACCAAGTACAGAAGCAGGCTTAGAAAATCTAAAGGACAGGCAGTTGGAATTTCCAATTAACTGCCTCTTTCAGAGCACCACAGGGGATTTTCTTTAAAAACTAAGAGGTGGAATTTCTCCAAACCTACCATCTTTAATATAACATTCATCTAGGAAGGATCAGAAGCCTACAGATGATTATCTATAAAATACTTCAATTATCATATGATCATTGAATGCCTGGGGAAAAACATAAATGCTAAAAGCTCATGCCAACTGCATACAATGAGGTTTAAAAGGAGACAACCTGTCAAAGAGGAGAGCTTCATAACCGAGTCTTGAAGGAAGAGTAGGACTTAAAAAAAAATAGAGAAGGCTCTATTGGCAGGTAAACAAGACAAGCAAACACAGCACAAAGTTAGGAATGAGCTGTGGATGCATGGAAACAGTGAGATCGAATGGCATGGCAGTTTGTCCTCCATACTCATGTTGTGTGACTGCCCTTGCTGTAGTTGTATGTGCTCACTAAGGCTGCCTTTGACTGAGTACCGAGTGAGCTGGGCTTGAACCTTTCTGTATCACCCAGCACCCTGACTACTCATGAATGGCCACAGAGTATCTGACACATACTTTTTGATAATGATGATAATAAAACTTGTTTATACTCTGGTTCTCCTTCAGAAGTCCTTTCACACAGTCATGTAAAACCTACTTTATCCTCATATCATGAAATATGTCTGCTATCTGCGTTTAATCTATTCCTGGAAGAGCCCACATAAGAAATATATTTCTCTCACCCTTTCTGGTGACCTTGACCTAAAGAACCTGAAATAGTGTGCAAAACACAACAAAATATCTCTCCTTACAAAGACTAAGTTTCCAGAAACTCGGAGCTCTCTTTTCTTGTTGCCTGCTTCCCACTAGGGAAGGCAATAAAGCTTTTATGGAAGAAGTTGCAGTTTTCAGTTACCATAGCAACACTGCTACACATTAAAAAAAGAGTCTGAGCAATACTGAAGGTACACATTGAGCGCTCTAAAGAGAATGATGAAGTAGGTGACATTCACCTTATTTTTCCCCAGCAACCCCTTAGTTTTCTTTTCCTCATTTGTCCCCACATGACGTTTCCTCACTTATGAAAGAGTAAAGGATCTGCTTTCAATTATAGTCACTGATGAATTACACTTTGATGTGAGTACCAAGACTACTCTCACAGTAGGCGATTTACAGCGGAATGAAAGGGGTTCTTCTCCCCGAAAAACAAATAATGCACTGGGAGTCTGTCTAGTCAGGAGGATAGAGAGAAGGGGAATGGGCTGATTGAAAAAAAGATAACTTTGTCTTTCTTTTGGTAATGTTTTACTGGCTATAACAGTTCTATTAGGTGTGAAAAATAAAAACAAGTATAGAGAAATCAATTACCCATAAATCAACAACCAGATATAAGCACTGTAGACATCTTGACATTTCTCGAGTCTGTTTCCTCTGCATTTATACGTCCTTCTTTCAGTCATTGTTATTCTGACCATTTTCTCATGTAATTCAAGTGTTTTAGGCCTTCACAGTTATATATCTAAAAATAACTGTACTTAATTTACTTAAACATAAAATATTGTGCTATTTTCAGTGGTTTCCTTTTTGAAAAATGTGGTATTGAATAATCCTACACAAAAATCTTTTCCTACATTAAAGAATATTTCCTTAGGATATGAACATGTTTAAGACTCTTGGGTGTATATTGATTAATTGCTTTCCAGAAATCCAGCAGTGAAAATTAGATATAATCTGTAAGAATTTGATACATTAAAAATCTTGTTTTACTTTTTTGAATATTGGTGCAACTGAACACTTAAAAATATGCTTGTTTGCCATTTTTTTCTTCTATAAATTATCCACACATGTTGTTGACCGTTTTCTACTGGAAATTTAGTATTTTACTTGTGAAATGGTAAAATAACCCCTTGCAATATTTACTGTAAATATTTAACTCAATTTGTCATTTAACAAGTTATTTATACATTTTCTCACCTTTTTTTTTTTTTTGAGACCGAGTCTCTTCATGTCATCCAGGATGGAGTGCAGTAGTGCAATCTTGGCTCACCACAACCTCTGCCTTTGGAGTTCAAGTGATTCTCCTGTCCCAGCCTCCTGAGTAGCTGGGATTACAGGCATGCGCCATCATGCCCAGCTAATTTTTGTATTTTTAGTAGACACACGGTTTCACCATGTTGGCCAGGCTGGTCTTGAACTCCTAACCTCAGGTGATCCACCTGCCTCAGCCTCCCAAAATGCTGGGATTACAGACGTGAGCCACCGCGCCCAACCTTCTCATCCTTTTTATGTGAGAAATTTTAAAGACTCAAAAAGTTCAAAGACTAAGATAACAAGGATATTTCAACCACCCAAGATTAAAATCACCCCCAGTTTTTAATAACTTATTATGGGATGTGCCAAACACTGGGGGGAAGTAGAGAGAACTGTATAATTACATTTTGTATAATTGCTTACCTTTGGTCTTGTTTCCATCGGTACTATCTTTCACTTACTTCCCTCCAGTGTTATTTTGTTGTTTTTTGGTTGTCGTCATTATTTTTTGAGGCAGAGTCTCACTCTTTCGCCCAGGTTGGAGTGTACTGGTCTGATCCCAGCTTACTGCAACCTCCACCTCCTAAATTCAAGTGATTCTTGTGCCTCAGCCTCCCAAGTAACTCCCAAGTGGCCCAGTTGTGCGCCACTATGCCCGGCTAATTTTTGTATTTTTAGTAGAGATGGGGTTTCGCCGTATTGGCTAGGCTGGTCTCAAACTCCTGGCCTCAAGTGATCTGCCTGCCTTGGCCTCCCAAAGTTCTGGGATTATAGGCATGAGCCACTGCAGTGGGCCTGCAGGATTATTTTGAAGATATCAGAAAATGACTTTTTTTTAAGAAAAGAAAATCACAATACTATTTTGCACCTAAAAATAATAGTAAGCCCCAAATATACCCAGTGACTGTTTGAATTTCCTCAGTTACTTAATTCACAAAGTTGTTTATAGTTGTATGAACCAGGATCCAATAAGGTTCAAATTTTGCCACTGGTTGATGTATCTCTGAGGTGTTAAAATCTATATGTAATTTTCTTTTCACCTCTCCCTCTACCCCATCATTTTTTTTCCCTGTCGCCTTTTTCCTTAAAACTCATTAAAGAGCATTTTGGGAGGCCGAGGTGGGCGGATCACAAGGTCAGGAGATCGAGATCAGCCTGACCAATATGGTGAAACCCCATCTCTACTAAAAATACAAAAATTAGCTGGGTATGGTGGCACATGCCTATAATCCCAGCTACTCAGGAGGCTGAGCCAAGAGAATCACTTGAACCTGGGAGGCGGAGGCTGCAATGAACTGAGATCGCACCACTGCACTCCAGCCTGTCGACTGAGACTGTGCCTCAAAAAAAAAAAAAAACTCATTAAAGAAAAAGTTAGTTGTAATGTGTTGCCCACAGTTTGGATTTTGCTAAGTGCATCATTATGGTATCTTTTACATTGTAAGTTTATCGTACTGTTCCGTAAATTGTTAAGTAGATTTAGAAGCTTGATCAGATGCAAGTTTAATTTTTTTTGTTGTTGTCAATAACACTTCATAGGTGGTATTGAGTACTTCCATCAGGAGGCACCTAATGTGTGGTTAGCTCTCTTTTTGTGATGTAGCAGCCATCATTTATTGCCTACATCTATTAAATTCATTAGAGGCTGCAGAGTGGTGATGTATCATAATTTTGCCATTTTGAAAACAATGCATTGATTCCCTAGCATCCTCATAGAGGCAACCAATAAAGTTTGTTTTTGGTATCATTATGAACTCACAGGTTTCCACCTAAATATATTTAATGTATTTCTATCATTACAGTTATTATCCTTATTGATGCTCAAAGTGTCTAATTTTTTACAGGTATGGTTCTTTCAAAGTTGGCTTCTGAGTCTTTTTGACATGACTCTAGTCATTTTTGATAGTTTCCTTCTTTCGTTATAAGGCAAGATACTCTAGGGTCACCTTATATTTCCTGCCCCAGACATGGACTCAGTCGTTTCTCCATATAATTCTGATGCCTTTTACTGGAAAATAGTATTTAGAAGCCATAGTTTTGGGAGTTTGGCCAGTCTTTTTTTTTCTTTAATAAATATAGAAAATCTGGCCAGGTATGGTGGCTTACGCTTGTAATCCCAGCACTTTGAAAGGCCGAGGCAGGCAGGTAACTTGAGGCCAGGAGTTCAAGTACAGCATGGCTAACATGGTGAAACCCCATCTCTACTGAAATATAAAAATTAGCCAGGAATTAGCAGAGATTGCAGTGAGCTATAATCATGCCACTGCACTCCAGCCTGGAGACAGAGCAAGACTTTGTCTCAAAGAGAAAAAAAAAAGGAAATTCTGTCATTTGCAACACATTGATGAATCCAAAGGACAGTATGCTAAGTGAAATAAGTCAGGCACAGAAAGACAAATACCTCATGATCTCATTAATATGTGAGATCTAAAAAAGTCAAACTCATAGAAGTAAACAGTAGATTGATAGTTACCAGAGGCTTGTCAGGGGTGGTGGCAGGATGGACAGAGAAAGAAGAGATGTTAATAAAAAGGTATGAGGGCACAATATTCTTTTGTCTTTATTTTCCAATAAGTCTTTCATCTTCAGAATGTGCCTTTTTATAGATTCTGTTTTTATCTCATGTATGTAATAACATTATTTTCTAAGACTTAATGGTAGGGTTTTTGTTTTTGTTTTACTCTCCTTGCATAGTTTGATTCTGTAAGTCATTTTCCCTTTTTATTTTTTCTGGTCTTAATCTTTCAATTTTGAGACTTCTCAAACATTCCTCATAATCCTTGGTTTTCTACTCAGATTTAAAAGCAAGTTCTAAGAAGCTTATTTGAGGCGCTGGATCCAAGAGAGGCTTATCAACTGTGGGTTTCACTGTAGCACATTTTGGAGAAGTTGTTTTACTGGGGAAGAATCTCAAGTAAGCCTTTTCTCTTTGGCTTCTCAAATTCCCTGGGTCTTCCATCTCTTTCCCAAAGAGTACACAGTCCTGGCTGCTAGCATTCTGAGATGTCAACATGCAGTATTTCATCTTGTTCTCCTGTTTTCAATATGGCACCCACATTCTCAAATGTGCTTGATGTCTACCAGGCCAGAGACCCTCTGTTTTACCCTCTCCCAAGAAGAAACTTCCAACTTCTCCCTGCAAGGGGAAAGGGCAGCTGGTAGACTGTAGAGTACTGGGGAAATTATCTAAACACTTCTTACGTGACTGTTCAAACAATCCTACTTTTGACCCCACTTTCATCTCCACTTCAAAATCTACTTAGTGCTGTGAAGTCCTGAGCCCTTTGCGGGGTTCTAGAGTACAAATCACATTGCTTTTAATCTTTTCCAAAAGCTAGTTTAGGATTCAGGCTTTCCTATATGTGGTAATCTAGTTATCATTTATTCATTTGCTTTCCTGCTGTCTAAATTTTGTTCCTACTGTCAATTCTCCAGTTCTCTCTGTCCTTACGGGTTTATGCCACTTCAAAAATCCCGTTAGTGTGTATTTCAGGAGTGAGAATAAATATGTGTATTCAAAACCAATAAACAGAAATCCTAAATGTGTCATAAATTTAAACAATTGATGGAGAGAGCTATGGTTTGAGTGTGTCCCCTCTAAAACTCAGGTGTTGAAACTTAATGGCCAATGTGAAAGTGTTAAGAGGTAATGTCTTTATGAGGTCATTAGGCCATGAGGGCTTTGCCATCAGAATGGGAGTCTTATCCTTAACCCTTATAAAAGAGGCTTCATGCAGCGTTCTGCTCCCCTGCCTTTCTGCCTTCTGCCTGGGAAGACACAGTACTCTTCCCCTCTGGAGGATGCAATAACACAGGGCCATCTTGGAAGCAGACAGCAGCCCTCACCAGACACCAAACCTGTGGGAGACTTGACCTAGAACTACCCAGTCTCCAGAACTATGAGAAATAAATTTCTGCTCTGTATGAATTATTCAGTCTCATGTATTTTGTTAAAGCAGCACAAACAGACTAAGACAGAGAAGATAATTAAAAAGAGATCCAGGCCAGGTGTGGTGGCTCACATCTGTAATCTCAGCATTCTGGGAGGCCGAGGTGGGTGGATCACAAGGTCAAGAGATCAAGACCATCCTGGCCAACATGGTGAAACCGTGTCTCTACTAAAAAATAGAAAAATTAGCTGGGCATGGTGGCGTGCACCTGTAGTCCCAGCTACTCAGGAGGCTGAGGCAGGAGAATTGCTTGAACCTGAGAGGCGGAGGTTGCAGTGAGTCGAGATTGCACCACTGCACTCCAGCCTGGAGCCTGGCGACAGAACAACACTCTGTCTCAAAAAAAAAAAAAAAAAAAAAAAAAAAAGAGAGAGAGAGAGATCCATTTGATTGTGATGCTGAGAATATTCTCTTTTTGATGGCCTAGGTCATGACATTGGACCTCTAGGAAGGAGGAAATATATTTCCTCCATTGGACCTCTAGGACCTCCATTGTTCTCCATTGGACCCCCAGGAAGGAGAAAGATCAAATCCAGGCAAAATAGTGTGCCAGGATTATATTTCCTCCTCTAGAGGAGGAAATGAAGAGTATTTACACAGTCATTGTGGCAAACATAATCCAAGGTGACCCACAATGATTCATGTCCTTGTGTAATTCCCACCCCTTGAGTGTGAATGGGACCTGTGACTTGCTTCTAACCAATAGGATATGGTAAAGATGATGAGATATCATTCAATTAGGTACTATTACATGACAGAGGTGTGGGATGTCACTCCTGTAATTATGTTTCATTAAATAAGAAGTCTTATCAGACTGTAGGGAGCCTCCTGCTGGTTTTGAAGATGCAAACAGCCATGTTGTGAGCTGCCTGTGAAGAGGGCAGCAAATTGCAGCCATCTTCTAGGAGCTAAGGGTGGCCTCCAGTTAGTAAAAATCTAGGACTCAATGATACAGACTCAAGGAAGTAAATTCTGCTAACAATTTGAGCTTATAAACAAATTCTTCCCTAGTTGAGCTTTCAGATTAAAAATCAGCCCAGCCAATACCTTGGCTATAGCCTTGTGATACTCTGAACAGACAGCTAGCTAAACTTGTGTCTAGACCTATGAAACTGAGATAACCAATCTGTACTGTTTTAAATCACTAAGTGGGTAGTAACTTACTATGTACTAATAGAGGGTAGAGATCATAACTTTTTTGGAACAGTAAGTTGAGACTGCTGGCTGGCCACTTTGGCCTCTCATACATCTTTCAATCAACAGACAAAGAAAGAGGTTACTATACTGGATAGAGTGATTGATTCTGACTACCAAGGGGTAACTGGGTTGGTACTACACAATGGGGTAGACAGATGTAAGTTTGGAATACAGGAGAATCCCCCAGGGAATTGTTGAGTCTTGTGATTAAAGTCAATGGAAAACTACAACAACCCAATTCAGGCAGGACTGCTAATAACCCAGATGCTTCAAGAATGAAGGTATAGGCCATACCATTATACAAAAAAACCTACAACTAGCTGAGGTGCTTGCTGAGAACAAAGGAAATATGGAATGGGTAGTAGAAGAAGGTAGTCATAAATATCAGCAATGACCACATGACCAGTTGTAGAGGATGGCAATAGTTATGAGTATTTTCATGATTATAGTTGTGTATATAGTAACCAAATATTTTTGTGGTTTTCCCTCTCCTATTCCCTTATGATCTAGCATGTGATAGTAATGCCTAATTTCATATCTCGGTATTTATATTATAAAATATCAAAGGAGAAGACTCAACATCACCAAGGATTTTGTATCCTCCTCTTTGGAAAGAGCCTGTTACAGTTGTGCATAGACAGTTGTATCATGTTAGGCAGAATTGTGACTTTGTTATTATCTTTATTTGGACATTATGATATAAGCAGATGTATATGGGTGCCAAGTTGACAAAGGGTGAACTGTGATGGCTTTGTGATGTGCCAACTTGGCTAGGCTAAACTACTACATTCCCCAGAATTTTCTTCCTAATATGTTTCTAGTTAGGCTGGACTGCAAGGGATATTTTCTTGCAAACTGGAGGACAAAAAGGGAGGGAGCAGCTATTTTGTATAAATCACATACTATCTCCCAGTTATTACTCAAACACTAATCTAGGTCTGCTGTGAAGGGATTTTGCAGGTGCAAACACCCTCATCAGTTAGCTTTAAATTAATAAAAAAGTAAAGGATCAGATTGTAGATGGGCCTACCTTAATCAATTGGAAGGCTTTTAAAAGAGGGTCTAGTTCACAGACATCAAGCTTCAGCTTGTGCTCATGGGTTCCAGCCCACGTGTGATCTTCCCTTTCTGACTGCCTGCCCTACAGACTTCAGGCTTGCTTAGTTAGTCCTCACAATTGTACAAGTTCATTCCTTATAATAAACAAATAAACTGGAGTGTATGTACACATATGTAAATATGTACATATACTTTTATATATTGATATTATATACCGTATGCATTTATATAACATACTATATGTAATAAATAGCATTTACATTATTATGACTGTGACAGTGTTCAACTAGAGAAGCAGAACCATATATACACATGACCTCTTACTGGTTCTGCTTCTCTGGTTGAATTCTGGAACAGCCATAATAATGTAAATGCCAGTTATCTGTATTCAACATTTAAACTAAACTTAATAACAAAGGATATGTTGGCAAGTCAAGAAATAGAGGAATCAGCATATTTTATAATCATTAGGACATAGAAATGGGTAGAGGAGGATACCTCTGCAAAGTGAGACTAAGGCAAGAGCTGATTGGAACTCCAAACTATTGCTTTCGCCATTAGTTTTTCTGTCCTACTTAGTTCCTATGTGTATATCTCCAAATAAAAGAAAACAGCTTTAAAAAGATACACATTCTCCTCCCCACTGGAAAATATAGATTAGTAAAGAGGAGTTGGGATTCTACAATTAGATTTCTTGGATTCTTATTCCTGTGGTCTTTATTAATGGTGTCACATTGAAAAGGTTACTTAACCTCTTTAACCCCCAGTTTCCTTATCTGGGGGGATAATACTGCTATTTACCTCACACTGTGTATGAGCGTGTATGTGTATGTGTGTGTGTGTGTGTGTGTGTGTGTGTATACACACACATATATACTTTCACTTTACTTAAATGGTAGCTTACTGTACACCCTACTATTTTATTTTGAGCCTAACAATACATGTTGGAGAGTTTTCCTTATAGCTGCCCCATTCTTTTTAGTAGCTGCCTATTATTCCATTGTGTGGATGTTCTATAGCCATCTATCGATAAGACATTTCAGTCATTTTCAATCTTTTGCTATTACAAAAAATATTCTCCTATGTCATTTCATGTGTATACTATAGGTATATAATAGATTCCTAGGAATAAAATTTCTGTGTTAAGAGAAATGTGCTTTTAAAATGTTGATAATATCAAATTGTCCTCCACTTCTGCCATGGAGTCAGTATGCAAGAGTGTGTTTCTCCATACCCTCACCAAGTGCTATTAGGTCTCGAAAATATTATATCATCATTAACTTTGCATTTCTCACACTGCATACTTCCTTTCTTCTGAACTGTTTGCTCCTGGGTTTTGTCCATTTTTTGTGGGTTGTTGATCTTTTCTTATTGATTTGTAAATGTTTCTATATGTTAAGAAAATTAGCCCCTTTTCTGTAAGTTGAACTACAAAAAAAAAAAAAAAAAAATCCACCATCTGTCCTTTGTCTATTGACTTTTTAAATAGTGATGTGATATTTTTTTTCTTGTAGTTAAATAAATGGATTTTCTCTTTTATGTTCTGGTAAATTATGGTTTTATTTTCTTAATGTGGTATTTTCAATTCATCTGGAAATCATTTTGGTATAATCTGTGAAGTAGAGATCCAACTTTTTTTTTTTCAGATGTCTACTCAGTTGTCCCAACACCATTTACTGAATAACCCATTTTTTCTTCACTGCCTTACAATAAAACCTTCATTTAATTGCTACATATATTTGGATCTATTTTTGAATTTTTAGTCTATTTCTTTGAATTGTTGATCTACTCATGTGCCAATATCTCATTATTTTCATTATTGTAGAACAAGTTTTTTTTGTTTTTTTTTTTTTTTTTTTTTTTACATCAGCTTGTCCAGTTTTGAACAAAAACAAAAATAAAAATAGTCTTCTGGGGTCAGTTAGGTTAACTTAAGGAGGATTCATATTATGATGACGCAGCATTTTTCTATACAAATGTGGCAACGCCTTTACATTTCTTTAAGTTTTCTTTTTTATTTTCTCCATGGTGTTTTATAAGTTTCTTCATATAGATTCTGTTTGTTTAGTTTTGAGACATTCATATGTTCCATGTTGTCTATTCCTTTCTTCTTTTTTAAAGCTATAGAATGAGATCATTTCCCCATCACTTCTTTTAACTGTTGTCCTTTCACTATCTGAGGTTTCTGCTTCTGTGCTTTTTGTCTCAGTGACCTTACTGAATAATTCTACTAGTAGGTCTTTCAGTTGATTCCTGGGGTCTGCAAATATTGGTATGATTTCTTTTTTTTTATTACCTAAGTCTGCATTTTAGTTTTTAAATGTTTTTATTTTTTATTTTTTCAAAGGACATTTCAGTGCTAGTTTTTTTATTTTTTAAATTGACAAAATTGCATATGTCTGTGGTTCATGACATGATTGTTTTGGTACACATATATTATGGAATGACTAAATCAAGCTAAGATAGGCATTACCTCACATACTTATGTTTTTGTGGTAAGAACACTTAAAATCCACTCTCTTAGCAATTTTCAAGTATACATAATTCTATATTGTTATTAACTATGGTCACCATGATATACAACAGATCTCTTGAACTTATTCCTACTGTCTGTCTAACTGAAACTTTGTGTCCTTTGACTAGCAAATTGCCAATCCCTTAAGCCTCAGCCTGTTGTAACCACCATTCTCTACCTCTGTAAGTTCTACTAATTTAGATTCCACATGTAAGTGAGATCACACAATATTTGTTTTCTGTGCCTGGTTTATTTCACTTACTGCAATGTCCTCCTGGCTCACCCAATTGTCATAAATGATAATATTTCCTTCTTTTTAAAATAGCTGAAACTGGACCCCTTCCTTATACCTTATACAAAAATTAATTCAAGATGGATTAAAGACTTAAATGTAAAACCCAAAACCATAAAAACTCTAGAAAAAAATCTAGGCAATATCATTCAGTACATAGGCAAGGGCAAAGATTTTATGATGAAATCACCAAAAGCAATTACAACAAAAGCCAAAATTGACAAATGGGGTCTAACTAAAGAGCTTCTGCACAGCTAAAGAAACTATCATCAGAGCAAACAGGCAACCTATAGAATGGGAGAAAATTTTTGCAATCTACCCATCTGACAAAGGTCTAATATCCAGAATTTATATGAAACTTAAACAAATTTACAAGGAAAAAAACACATTAAAAAGTGGGCAAAGGATATGAACAGGCATTTTTTCAAAAGAAGACATTTATATACCCAACAAACATATGAAGAAAAGCTCAACATTGCTGATCATTAGAGAAATGCAAATCAAACCCACAATGAGATACTGTCTCAGGCCAGTCAGAATGGCAATTATTAAAAAGTCAAGAAACAACAGATGCTGGCAAGGCTGTGGAGAAATAGGAGCGCTTTTATACTGTTAGTAGGAATGTAAATTAGTTCAACCATTGTGGAGGACAGCATGGTGATTCCTCAAGAATCTAGAACCAGCAATACCATTTGACCCAGTAATCCCATTACTGAGCATATACCCAAAGGAATATAAATCATTCTATTATAAAGATACATGCATGCATATGTTCACTGCAGCACTATTTGCAATAGCAAAGACATGGAATCAACCCAAATGTCCATCAATGAGACTGGATTTTAAAAATGTGGTACATATACACCATGAAATACTGTGCAGTCATAAAAAGGAACAAGATCATGTCCTTTGCAGGAACATGGATGGAGCTGGAAGCCATTATCCTCAGCATACACAGGAACAGAAAACCAAACACTGCCTGTTCACACTTATAAGTGGGAGCTGAACAATGAGAACACATGGACACAGGGAGGGGAACAACACACAGTTGGGGCTGGGGAAAGTGAGAGATCAGGATGAATAGTTAATGCATGCTGAGCTTAATACCTAGGTGATGAGTTGATAGGTGCAGCAAACAACCATGGCAGACATTTACCTATGTAACAAATCTGCACGTCTTGCACATGTATTCTGGAACTTAAAATTAAATTAAAAAAATTTTTACATTGGTAAGATCTTAACATTTGTATAAGAAAGGGGAGAAAAGAACTCTATGTCACTGCTTAATTTAAAATTTTTAAAATAATCACTCCATTTAAAAATATTTATTAAATGTGTATACATCTCATTAGAGTTTTGGAATAAAACACTGACATAAACTTACATTCATAGAATTTATAGTCTACTAAGGGAAAGAGACAAAAATTAGTAAAAATTGAAGTAAATTAATAGGAGATCATGAATAGTATTGTGCTTTGACCAAGAATAATGATGTAAGGGGTATGTGCTACTGAGGGGGTGCATTTTGAGCATTGAAAGGTATGCATGATTGATGGAATGCCTCTTTGAGATGACACCTAAACTAAAAGATGAGAAGGAGACTTTCTGGTGAAGAGTTATGTACTTAAGGGGTGGCACTAGAGGGAGTGGTTGTGGAAGGCAGAGGGAATAGCACATGAACTCCTAATGATTCTTCCTCATCAAATGATTCAATATTTCAAGGCAGGATAAGGATATGTGTAATGACAGTACACAGGGAAGTATAAAGATGATCTTATTGGGATAGGGAATGCTTCCTAGAGTTTTTTTTCTTTTTTTGAGATGGAGTCTCGCTCTATCGCCCAGCTGGAATGCAATGGCACCATCTCGGCTCACTGCCACCTCCACCTCCCGGGTTCAAACGATTCTCCTGCCTCAGCCTCCCAAGTAGCTGGGATTACAGGCAAGCGCCATCATGCTTAACTAATTTTGTATTTTTAGTAGAGATGGGGTTTCTCCATGTTGGTCAGGCTGGTCTTGAACTCCCGACCTCAGGTGATCCGCCCACCTTGGCCTCCCAAAGTGCTGGGATTACAGGTATGAGCCACCATGCCCAGCCACTTCCTAGAATTCTTAAAGCTTGTGCTTTCATTTCTATGA